>VMBQ01000469.1:94775-201851 GCA_007657795.1 Dreissena rostriformis | reverse complement strand
AGACCACATGTGCTCTATAAAAACATCATCAATGTTTGCTCAATAACAAGATCAAGTCCTAGCCCAGCCCAGCACTGATGGCTCCTACAAACAACGTGAAAACCAATACCGAACTTTCGATAAACGTCCGGGTGCGTTTCCTCTAGGTTGCTTATTTGCTGCAGATATATGTAGTAATACGCAGATTGCAGGTAATGTACCCAGCTGCAGCAAAGATGGATAGCAAATCGGGCACTGCCTAATGCATCAACCAATACCCAGTACAATATGCTTAAATCAACACCCTTGAATTGTTAATCATAAGCTGATAATTCAGCCATACTATGCTTGTCTTTGAGGTCTGGGCAATTTCATGTTTCTTCTTCTCTGTAGCCCTCTCGAGTTTGATCAAAATCGCATAATATATCATCTGCTAGCGTCGTTTTGCCCCTCAGAAGGGAACAGTACAAAACCTTGGCATTATCCAGCAGTATATGAATGTCTGGATCTTCCTTGATCATTTCGGCTGAAAGCTGGCTGTGTATGCACTTTTCAACAAGAAGATGGTCATAACTATGTAACTTAACAATCGAATTAGATGAATTTGGTGTCTATTCCTAGGTTTCAAGGGACAAAGAACACATAAAGATCATCAGACATTGTTTAAGTGTACAATAGTACACACAAATCTAACATGGCGTCGAAAATGGCCGCCAAGATGGCCGCCAAAACCTATAAATGATCATAAATATGTAAATATCCACTCAAATTGCATTATTTTGGTGGCTATATATGGGTTTCAAGGGACACAGGACACATTGAGATCATCATACATTGTATAAGTTTATTATATTACACCCAAATCCAAAATGGCGTCCAAAATGGCCGCCAAGATATCAACCAAAACCTATTAATGATCATAACTATGTAACTATCCACTCAAATTTGCTATATTGTACTCTTTGTAATACGAATTAATTAAGAGTTATATGTTTAAAACGTTTTAGACTGTGTGAAAAAATAGATAATTATAATGCGTTTAATTACGACAACCAAGAAGCGGTAAGCAATAATTCCGCACTAAATTGAACCTTATGCGTATCATTATGCATTAACGACAATGATATACTACAACCAAAATACTGTTTAAACTAAAATAAGCATTATTATTTAAGCTCATGTTTTATTTTTCATTTGTAATACCATGTGAGTGAACAGTTCATAACCATTCACATAAGAATTATATGACTTTCTAAATAGAGTTCCTATATCACGTGTAGTTGGTTAGGGATTTAAGCTTTATAAATCAAACGACTTTAAAGTAAAATATAAACGAACATCTACACTTGCGACGAATTAAACTGGTTTTGATACAACCACATTTAAATCAATGCATATAATACAATAATTAACAAATTTGGTAAACAACTTATTTACCCTCAAAAATGAATATAAAGAGTTCACGTTGTTTTACCATTTGTTAATTGTACACTTCTTGCACAAGTCTTATACAAACTATCTGTTCACTACGATTGCATTCGAAACAGTGTGACGTATGACTTGATTAACAATTAAGCTTAATTATTTGTACCTGCGTTTTTACACTGTGGAAAACTGCCAGCCTATATCATAATTAAGAAGATTCCAATATGTGCTTTTCGTAACGCTATGCCGATTGCGCTAGGGTATCATACTAGTAAATATTTATAATAAAATAGTACCATTACATTATGTTGATTAATATACATATTTCAAACAAAAAGTGCCAATATAATTAGAAATATATGTTTAAATTAACATCACATAATGGTAGGCACATACTCTCATTATGTTTATATACGCGATTGTGACAGAAACACACACACACACACACACACACACTCACTTAGACTTAAATTATGGAATACGAAGATATCGTACATGCAATAAATTAAGTAAAATAATGCAACAACAAGGAAATTGGAATACACGTAATTAGTTTAATTATTTTAATTAAATATCACAAACATTCCCTAAAGAAATATGATCGTAGTAAGCTATTTGCATGTTTCGTACTTTTAAAATTTAAGTTCTAAAACGTCAGTTGCAATGTGTTGTGAAATAGTTGCTTAAAACCTGTCAAGGGGGTATATGAAGTAATGGAGAAATATTCATACATCTGACTAATGACAACAGATACAAAGCAACCTTGTTTATATGTGTATCTGTTCCATTATAAAAAAATATCATGTTAGAAACTCTTTATGAATGATACATAAATTGCATCGTAAATTAACTGCCGATAACGGTTATACGGCGCACACAAATAACCATCATTAATGATTACCAATAATGTTGTGTATTTAGTAATATCGCCTGTGTTCTCGGTGTCATCATTCCCTTTTTTGACAGCAAACGAAGGACATTATTAATGCGATGAAAATTGATTAAATATTGAATGCCATAACTATTAATTTATAGCGTATCATTGATTGCATATTACGTTGAAAATAATAGCGAAGTAGTAAACGTTCATTCGCTCTGTAAAGAGCGTGGGCGTTTTATCGACTGTGATATTAAATGGCTAAGATTGTGTCTATCCGCAGTTCTTGTGTCCATGTTTGAATGCGTTAAGAGTCGTGCAGGCTGTTGTATTATGCTATTCTGAATACTTGCACTTTGTTAAGGCAATATATCAATCTCTGTAGAAGCTCTAAATTTAAAAGAGTTGATTTGGGTTTGAATAAAAGACGCTTAAACTGTCAATATATTAGCCCTTATTGATGAGAACTTGTTCATTTACTCTGCGACTGTTTACTAGAATGTCACTGACATGTGATTGAGAGTGTAAAAGATTTGAAGTGCACGATGTGTTTTGCTTCTGTCTTTTGCTCTTCTTCACATTGATCTTAAGAATCCAAGTGAATGGATAAGTCGACATTTATCTTGGTTTTATTTTTCGATGTAGCGGATAACTGTTTTCCAGGTCGGTTGTCATTTGTTTAAAGTAATTCCCTGTATTTGTACTTGATTTCTTTAATACGGATTACTCTCTTTTTGGCTACATTTCATTCTATTATTACTTTTTTTTCGCCCACGAATACAATATTATTGTACACTGCATTTAAAACGCGAAATAATAACGCAAACACAATGTTCTTATAAAGTATTTTGCACCATATTCCCAGGGTATTAATGTTTCTTAGAGTAATTTAATCGTTTTAGGAACAAATCTCCACGCTATGAAATCACTTTTTTTGCAAAGAAAAGTAAGCCTTTAGTGCTCTGATTATTCCTGTTTTTGATGTATTTAAAAGTAAGCCTCACAGCCCATCTTGTTTAACTTAACAGCTTGCTAACTACTACAATATCAATAGATTCACGATTTGACGCCTACGTGCTGTTTATTGTTACCTATGGTGAAAATAAGATTGACATAATTGTCAAAATAATACTTCGAATAATATCATGTGTCATATTGCAAAAACCTTAATGTAGAATATAGTGTCTATAAAGTAAAAAAAAAATCAGGATGAATTATTTGCCTTTGTATGCAGTAAACAAAAGTCTTAGCACGTATTCTCAACGTGAATTATTACACTCTTTCCACTCAAAAGTTAAATTTTACGAAATGTCTTATTTAATTAAGTTTATATGACAAAACGGATTGGTAAATAAAACTGCTACTATAATAAACATTACTTGTGACGATGTTATATCTTTGTTTTTTCCGTCTTTCCACGCGTCTTTAACAATACTTCTGAAAAGACTTCGTGTGCCACCGACTATCATGTTGGTTTATATATTAAATGAAATTTTTATGAAATTCGCGATAATGGTATTTAATTTGGATAGACGACATTCAAGTATATCATCGTTTAAATATAAACAGCGACGATGAATAAATGGCACAAAGCACATACGTTATAGTTATTTATAATCATCTGTGTAGTTATGTATGTGTATAAAATAGAATCCAATCGCTATCGCTGGTTAAACATCACAATTCTAGTTGTACAGTTCACATTCGATTGATAGATGATATGTATCTTAAGAATCGTTGTAGGTCTAATAGCAAGCGACTAGTGCCCCGAAGCATGTTCTACATACGGGCATTCACTATACATTGATGGATCGCCAGTACAAATATGTCAAAAGAAATAATCTGGAACACTTTGCCAGAGTTTCTTTTGTAACCAGCCTTTGGTTCCTAACAAAGGTCTTGTCTTTATACGAACATTTTCAATTGACATTTATGGGAAGTATTTTATCCGATCATTTCTCTCCCACAAGAAAATAACTTAATAGAAAATTGATGCGGGCAAATTCTCCATTAAGCTACCTGTATGCTTCGATGTTTGTATTTTTCAGTATGTGTTTGCAAATATTTGTACCCCACATATGAAATATGGTTACTTGCTGATAGATAATTGTTACTAGTTGGACTAAAACAAAGTTCAACACAAGTTAACAAATTTATATCTCTGCTATATTGACGACGAGATTCCTGAACGTTTTCAACTTTAAAGCACCGTAAGAAAAAAAGGTGTTCTAAACATCAGTGCATATAACACGACTTTATAATAAATCCAATATTGAGTTACTGTATAATCTTTAATACGTAAGGAAAGTATTATATTTTGCATAAAAACTTCAATATGATTAAGTGTATGTCCTATCTCGATCTGTTCGATTATTACACAATATGAATATTTGTCAATATATGTCTCAATTTGATTTTCATTACTTGCAAAGAATTTAACTAATTGCGACTAATTCCAACAACACACCGCGAAACCAGGAAATTGTGGAAGCTGTTGTAAAATATTGTAAGTAATTCTTGAACAAAAAATAGTTTTGCTACATTGTTGCTCTTCGTTTTTCTTCCCCGTTTGTATTATCTTCAGAAACACATACATACCCTGTTAATTTGCGGCACTCAAATTAAGATCGCCGTGTTGTAGTGGATATGGTTTCCGCCTAGCGATCGGGAGGTCATGGGTTCGATCCCCACTGGGAGCGTTTCTTTGATCTCCCTCAAAGACACCAAGTACTGGTTATTGTCGTAGGAAACGGACTCGAGAGCGTTTACATAAGCCTACGGCTTTCGATGCAATCGAGCTAAAAAAAATAGGTTTAAACTAATGTGCGGCACAATGAGGTGTACATATGTTTAAGTTTATCGTAAACAAGGTCATCAACATAAGAACCACTGTAATTTCCGTATTTTATTCACTTTGGTATTAATGGTTAACCCGTATTGGCGCATTCTTACTATTAATGATAGTTTATTTAAAAAAAAAAACATTATTATGTGAAGTCTTTTTTCATGTGATTTTAACAAGTTCCAACAACACATACCATAGATAGACGAGTCATGGTATCACGTTTCCTTGACGTTGTAATATTGCGCTGTTCTATGTGACAACTACTTGGTTCACACTGCCTTAAACCCCCTTTACAAGGCACGATACGATTGTTCATCAAATTTATCAACCTTATCAGCAAACTTGATTTCAATTAAAATTTGCATCTAATTGATATAAATTTGTTTATTTATTTTACATGATCACACTAGTTTACTGTGTAACTATTCATGTAAGCAAAATCTCTTTCAAGATCCAGAAATCAATAAATGCAAGCTTCGATACAGAAAATGTAACGCGTTCAATAAAAACAGATGTTTTCCATTGCTTCTCGCCCCGTGATTAAATATTTTTTCAATCATATGTATTTACATACGCAAAAGAAGGTGTATTTATTACGATGAAGTTATTATCTGACTTTTCCAAAAAATAAAACAAGGGTGTAATTTGTTATGAACTAAACCATTAAATAATTATCTTATGTAGAGAAAAAAATGTATGTATATATCCTGTTCTAAATCACGAATCAAATGATATAAAATTGAGATATTAACTATACTTTTACAGAAACAGTTGCTTAAACAACTTCTTGTGTTTATTTTGTTTTTAACACGATTGTTATTGTGTGGGTGTTTTTTGAAAGTTTTTAATATACAATTTCGAAGTCTTGTCTTTTACACCGCATTTGTGCGTTTTTCTGACATGCAGTGATTGTTTTGGGACTCAGTTGCTTTCATGAGTTCAAGCGTTTGTAGTGCTAATGACCAGCAAAGGGAGTCAAATCATAAGGTATAACCAGTAATATTGTTGTCATTTCCATCACATAACCATCATATTGTGCACATTTCTCACTTTTGTTTTTTTATTAATGTGCCCCATGTGTTGCGTAATGGAGCGATTTATGCTCAAAATCATGTTAGGAAGTAATTTTGTTGTAAAAAAAGACTTAGCAGTCACATGCGGGTAATTAACGTATACTGGGGACTGATGGGAGGCTGCATTGAAGTGAACTTTAGAGCTTTTGAAGTTGGATTACATTCCGTTGAGAATATTATGTTGTTTTCATTTTAACGAATTAAGTAAGGCTATGTCTTCAGAAGATTTATTATGGTTTTAATACATTTGACGTCATTGAAGTGACTTAACAATCAGCTTTAGTGCGTTCTCTTTATCAGAGTATATAAGGTCGGGAGAAAAAAAATCAAGGGAAATCTCTAAATATAAACGTCAATGTTTTAAGTGTCATTAGTGAGCAGATTGTCTATTCATTAACAAAATTCAAACTTGTTATGCATAACACACATCAATTGATTCGATTTACCACTCGTTTTGTTAATGTACTGTCGAACTATCGTATTGTTTTTGTTTTGCCATTATTGTGAACGTGTGTTATAAAATATCGCAAAACTTTCTGTCATGCGTTTGTTGGCACATCTATTAATATGGATGACAATCATCAAAGAGAAGTGTTCTAGTTCTCTTTACCTATACTGATGTCCTAACCCCTTTTGTTCACTGAAAACTGAAACATTCCTTTTTTTTGGAGTAAATTAATTATAATCTCGGTTAATATGCATTTGTTTTCAAATTAAGGACATAAGCTGGGCACATATTACACGCTACAGTAACATAAACAGATATTGTTTACAACTATAAGTAAAAAATGCTATTTGCATGTATGTGAATATTTTATGTGTTACTGAAACGTAAAATAGCAAATTCACGTGAACGAATGTCTGCAATGTTTCTTCCTGTAATCAGAAGGCCGAGCGCAGTTTTCGCTGCGGCACACAAAGATGTTATCTGTGACTCCTGGCACAATGGTTTTGTTTATGCCGCTCCAATGCAGCTAGTTATTCCAGTCTTAAGTATATGCTAAGCAAATGTAAAATGCTATACATACAGGTAAAGCTGCATTCCAACAGCCTGGATATTTAAGTATAAATTGCTTACGATCATAAACAGGCCGCCAATTTATAATAATTCGTTTGATGTTAATGACAATATTTTTTACATGTTATATTGAAGGGTAATAACACAGTCAAAATCATTTAAAACGCATCTTCGCACATTGGCAAATCGATACGTTTTGGTCGTGTTGGTTATTTTCAAAATGCAGTGTACACATAAAACAGTAATGACTCTCCTAAGCAGGCGAAATTATTACTATATATAACACAGTGTGTAGTTTAAATACATGAAATAACAAGTTTGTTATAGTATTTTCTCTTTATAACGTTAGTAGTCCAGGCCACTTAAAGAAATTACCTAAAAAATTGCAAAAGAAATGAAACAACGTTCATCGCATAGATATATGCAATATGTACCTTGTATTAAAATTCGCCATCATGCCTCCGTGCGGTTTTCAGATATCCGCGATACACCGTCCGGTTTTAACAATAATTTTGTTTGGTATGTTTGGGCTTCCATAGCCTATTTGTTCTTGACAATGTTTATACCGGAAGTTGCAACTATTCTAGAACGAACTGCCGAGACTCGTAACTTTCGACGCTGTTTGGTCTTAAAAGGTGAGTTATATTTTATTAAAACCTAAAAAGATACAATGGCATATTCATTAACACTGGACAAATGCATTCCTCTATATGAAAACCCGATTTATATGTGTCTGTGCTTTGAATAGATTAAAATTGACCGCTGGAAAACATGTCATGACGTCATAGTCTTAGTAAATATTTGTTTACCAATTTTTGTTATTTCTGTGCTCTTTATAGTGATAATCATGTATAAAAGATATTTAAAATCATGTATAACAAATATTAAGAATCACGTTTGATAAAAAATAACTCCTTTTCTAAGGGAGACTTACGCTGGACAAAAAAAACTACGGAAGACCATTCGTTTCAAAATTCAATTTACGAATTTTTCATTTTAAAAATCGTTTTAGCCAATGTTTAATGTATTGGTGTGCACTTTTGTTTGGTTTTTCATAAATTATTCAGATAGATCTATAATCTATATAATGAATCTGATGCAAATCATGAATAATGTCATAACATGGATCTAGTTCTACATGTGCTATATTAGATGTTTTGAATGCAGCACGCACCAAGTGCTTATATAAAAAAAACAGCTAGTAATTGTATCTATTAGTTTACTATATGTCTCGTTAGTAAAAGAAAGATGTCATGTTAAAATTGTGTAATATCCCAAATAGTTTATCTTATAGAGTAATTTATCCTTATTAATCTATGAAAACAGGAAATTCATATCAGTGTTTAAATCACTTTCATTTAATTTNCGGTTAATATGCATTTGTTTTCAAATTAAGGACATAAGTTGGGCACATATTACACGCTACAGTAACATAAACAGATAGTGTTAACAACTATAAGTAAAAAAATGCTATTTGCATGTATGTGAATATTTTATGTGTTACTGAAACGTAAAATAGCAAATTCACGTGAACGAATGTCTGCAATGTTTCTTCCTGTAATCAGAAGGCCGAGCGCAGTTTTCGCTGCGGCACACAAAGATGTTATCTGTGACTCCTGGCACAATGGTTTTGTTTATGCCGCTCCAATGCAGCTAGTAATTCCAGTCTTTAGTATATGCTAAGCATAAAATGTTATACATACAGGTAAAGCTGCATTCCAACAGCCTGGATATTCTATCACGGAAGTAAGTTGCATACCTTTTTGTATAGAGTGCTGTCAGTTTTAACGAGATCATACAATGTAAGCAGACGTGTACATAGTTGATGATCTAAACAGATTATTGATTCATCGTAGGTGTAGTAACTGATATTCGATTTACTTGTTAGTATTGATAAATTGAAGTTTCCTCACTTATTGTATAAGATGGTGTTTTAGCAGTATATATGTATTTGCATGCAAATCTTATAAATACATCTTGGATACAGCATGAATACAATTGTGATTTAGTAAGTCTAGTGTACGTGTGTAATAACTGAGTGTGCTAGTATATACTGTAATACGTAGTGTTAATCTGGTATTTTGTGAAAAGTCTTGGTTTAAGTATAAATTGCTTACGATCATAAACAGGCCGCCAATTTATAATAATTCGTTTGCTGCTAATCACAATACTTTTTACATGTTATAGTGTAGGGTAATTACACAGTCAAAATCATTTAAAAGGCATCTTCGCACATTGGCAAATCGGTACGTTTTGGTCGTGTTGGTTATTTTCAAAATGCAGTGTACACATAAAACAGAAATGACACTCCTGAGAAGGCGAAATCATTTCTATATATAACACAGTGTGTAGTTTAAATATATGAAATAACAAGTTCGTAATAGTATTTTCTCTTTATAACGTTAGACTTGCAAGTATCGGTAGTCTAAACCTGCTAAGAGACGTTGTTACTGGTTTGAGAGTGGGAACTCTGTTCCATGCAGCAAGTTTGAGTCTCCTACAACATATGTAAATCTACGCTTGGTTATATTCTTTTTGTTATCGAGATAAATAGTGTCACTTTTGAGAAAAAAAATTATAGGATATAAATTTCGCGTTGTTGCCGTTTTAGTTTTTGCTGTCGTATCAAGTGCCACCTAGTTTGTATGTTTTTTTGCAAAATATTATATCAATTTATAATCATCGAAAACATAAGAGTGATTACTGCTATTAAAACATCATGTTCCATACCAGAGCACATAATATGCTCTGATCGCATTACCTTTTCTTTTAACAATTCAGATTCTGCAACATGATTTACATCCAATCTAATTAGCAAAATTATGCTCTTCGTATCATATTCTATTCGTATTTATATCATATTATACGGGGCAGCAATTTGTCGTTGATTAACATTTTACCTTCTTAATAATATTCTTCAAATCTGATTGCATCCATCAAATGGGTCGATTAATGAAAGGTAATATTGATTTTCGATTTTCATGATTGTGAAAGTGGCAAAACTGACTGCTACTTATTATATTAATGAATTGTACGTGCATCATTTTTCAGTGTATGCTAAGGTTAAAAGATATTCTGAAGATAATTTCCGACAATCGAATAACGTTTTACCAGTGGCACACGCCGTGATAAGTTATTACTAAAGGAAGCAATATTCTTAAATCTTTCTTTGTCCTGCTGAAAACGTCTTTTATATTTCGATATTTTTGGAAGTTACTCCATGCTGTGCTTTTAATTTTCATCGTGAATCTTTACTACTGCCTAACAGATTTGTAGATAACTATTGATGTTGTCGAGTAGTGTATTGCGTTGACTCCTGTTAATGTACAATATAATAACTAAACAGACACTGAAAAAAAAACACCCGACGTTTCCCTTTCCTTTCACCGTTGCGCTAACGAATATTGGAGTTCGTGTTCGTTAATTGTGTTTCGGTATTGGTTGGTCGACGTTACTTAGTGTGAGTGTTGTTTGTGGACTAGGCGCAGTTGATCGAACATAACAGTGCTTTGTTGAGATAACACACAGGAAATAGTACATATTAGATATATAGTTTACGTGTCTCGTAGAGATATATAACAAATTGTCTGGAAATTAAAGCAAAGATGTTCTGTGTAATAATTATTGTTACGCGAGACATAATCAATTGCCTGGAGATTAAAACATGTATGTTCTGTGAGTAAACAATGTTTCGCGAGATATAATGATATTCTGCCGAAAAGCAGAACCTTTGCTAATTGATGTAGTTAAAGTTCATAAAGGTAAATTGCTGATGTTTTCCCATATGTTACATGTAGCTGTATATTGCTTATAATTGTTTAAAAAAAGAATTATACAAAGATATCATATAACCGGAAGGTAGTACGTAATTAATGTAGTGTAACTCTTGCAGTTGATGGTAAGTTAATTATTTTTGGTTAATTATTGGTAACAACCTAAACATGTTGTACCGTGATGAATATAATATATGTTATACTAACAGCTACATATGCACGGTGTTGATATCTTGTTGAAAAAATGTATTCACATATTTATACAACATATTGATTTTTTCCGGAAATCTGTATACATATTTGTACAACAATGTATGTATTTATTGTTTCTTGTATGCCAATATCTATTTTTTATAATATCATATTGACAGCTTACAGTACTGTCGTTATGTGACAAGCATGGGATTTCTTTCTTATGTTGTTGTTAATGTCATTTCTTGCGCATTACACAAGGGATATGTTTTTACCATTTAATGTTCATCCCGATGCTCTTCTCTGAATTGCGTAAAAGCCCAAGCACTTAATGGTAGACTAACAAGATATGTTTACTCGCTAACATTATTATTCGAATGGTAAGCAAGCGGTTATACGCAAATAGCCCAATACTGACGTTGGTTCGGTTGATGTCATGACGTGTAAAGACGTCCGCATAATTAGATTATCCACCATTTAAGCGACTCGTTTATACAATTTCAATACCAAAATTCAAACGTAGCATCCGATAACTTCTATCAGTTTTACTTATATTCTCGTCGTTTATTTTCTGGTACTGTTTTGGAAGTTTTTGTTGTAGTTATTATTGTTATCGACTTGTTATGTGTGGCATTATTTCCTGTTGACGGCAAACAAGGCGCATGATAAATGCGATGCAAACTGATTAATATTTAATGCAATTACTATTAATTTATAGCATTTCATTGATTGAAAATAGCGTTGAAAACTACAAAGAACTATAAAACGTTTAGTAGCTCTACAAAAAGCGTCCGAGTTACTGATTGTGCAATTTATTGGCTAAGATTGTTTCCATCCGTAGTTGTTGTTTCCATGCAGAATGTGTTTGAAAACGTTTAGAGTCATGGCTGTTTTATTATGCTATTCTGAATACTAGCAGTGTTTAAAGGCAATTTACGCATCTCTGTAGAGGATCTAAATTAGAAGCGTTGATTTAGGTTGAATAAAAGACGCCTAAACTGTCAATATATAAGCCCTTATTGAACAGAGCTAGTTCATTCACTCTGCAACTGTTTACTAGATTTCAACTGACATTGTGTGATTGCGAGTGTAAAAGGTTTGAAAGGAACAATGTGTGTTTTGCTTCTTTCTTTTGCTCTTCTTCACCGTGTTCTAAAGAATACAATATTGTGAACAAGTCGACATTTATCGTAGTTTGATTTTGTATTGGATTTAGCTGATTACGGTTTTCATGGTTTGTTGCTATTGGTTTGGAATTTAATTAAAGTGTGTCACTGTATTTCCATTTGATTTATGTAATACGCACATCTCTCTTTAAGGCTACATTTCAATATATTTTTACATTTGTCTAGCCCATTAATATGTACACAATATAATTGTACACTGCATTTATAACGCAAAGTAAGTACTCAAACATCATGCTGTAACAAAGTAAGTACGCAAACATAATGCTGTAACAAAGTAAGTACGCAAACATAATGCTGTAACAAAGTAGTTTCAAAATATTTCCAGGGCATAAATGTTTCTAAGAATAATTAAAATGTTTGGAGAACACATTACCATATCCACATTATTAAATCCATTAAATCAATTATGTTGCAAAGACAAGTAAACCTTTATCACTCTGTTTAACCCTGTAATAAACCGAAACATTTGATGTTTTGTTAAAGTAAGCCTCGGCATCCATTATGTTCAACTTAATCGTTTCAAGATTTGACACATCCGTGCTGTTTTTTTGTTACCTATGGTGGAAAACAGATTTACATAATTTTCAAAATAATACTTTAAATATATTGTCTGTCTTATTACCAAAACCTGTATGTTAAATAAAGTGTATATAAATGAAATGCTTCTTGGAATTTTGAATTTATAATTTGCCTTTCTATGCAGTAATTAAAGGTCTTAGCACTTTGTCTCGTCTTACATTATTACACTCGTTCCATTAAAAAGTTTGAATTTTCGAATTTTCTTAAATTACAAAAAAAAATTAATATGGCAACAACAATTTTTATTTTGCATTGAACTTACATTGAACATAACTTTTCACGGTGTTTTATCTGGGTTTTTTTCCGTATTTTCACACGTTTTTATGGTACTTTCTGAAAAGGCGTCGTGTGCAACCGACTATAATGTGTGTTTATATATTCAATAAAAATGTTATGACATTTTCTGAACTGACATGTATTTTGAATTTATTTATATCATCTCTACCGTTAATACAACTGATCCCTTCCATTTTGAAGATAAATGAGCTACGGTACATGTTGTTTCTAATGAATATTGATACGATACACTTAACCTAAAAGTGCCGTTTATTGCACTGCGGCGAAATTAAAACCCCATAGCTGCTTTGAACTATTGGGACGTGTGAGTCTATTGATCAACATTGTATCACTGATCAAATAAATCGAAAGCTATCTTTGGTCCGGACAGTTAATGTGCCCCATTCATTACTTTGTAACGAGTTTAATACTTTAAGATAACACTGTAATTAATCAAGTGGCAGACATATACGTGCAGACACATTGTTAAAGCAGTAGATTGAGTTATGAAAAGTTTAAATTGCCCTCAGCTCTTTATAGGAGGAAGTGTATCAAAAACTGCAAACAACGTTGCGAATGGTATCCAGATTGGGGCTGATCTTATCGTTATTACGTGGTAGTGGAAGAATGATTGATAAAACCTTGAGTGTGGAGTTTCCGGCAAACCCAGTAGTTACATCGGAAGCAGTGGCAGTAGCAGCAGCTGTAGTAAAAGAAGAAATAATTTTGAACCAATGCGCCTAACATATGAAATATATGACAGTAGAAATGTTGCTAACGTTCAAATATAAACAACAAAGATCATCTTTACATCTCTATAGTTATGTATGAATAACATAGCATGCAATCGCTTTTGTTGGTTAAAACACGCAATTCAAACTAGGCAGTTCACATTCGATTGATATATGACTTGTATCGTAAGCATCAGTTAAGGTATAAATTGCAAAAGACTCGTGCCACTGAATCTGTTCTAAATACGTACACACACTATTCAGTGATTGATCGCCAGTCCAAATATGGCAAAAGAAACACAATCTGGAACAATTTACCATAGTATGTTTTGTAATCAGCCTTTGGTTCCTTACAAAGGTTTTGTTTTCACACGAACATTTGCAATTGACATTTCTGGAAAGTATTGTATCTGATCCGTTCTCTCCGACAAGAAAATAACCTAATATTAATAGAAAATTGACGTGGGTCAATTCTCCGATAAGTTACCTTGACGCTTCGATGTTTGTATTGTTCAGTATATGTTTGCTAATATTTTCCCCCACATATGAGAGCATTTAAATGTTTACTTTCTGATAGGTATGAGATACTAGTTGGGGGAAAACAAAGTTCAACACATGGTAAAAAGTGTATAGATCTGCTTTATTACGACGAGATGTCTGGAAGTTTCAACTTTGATATAGCACCGTAAGAAATGTTGTGCTGTAAAAATCAGTGGATATAACACGACTATATAATAAATCTAATAATGTGTTACTTTATATTTTGCATAAAAACATCAATATGATTAAATGTGAGTCCTATTTCAAACGACAAATTCAATTGTTTGCGTTTATTAACTGCGACAGGTGTTTTTTGGAACATACATGATATTAATCATAAACGAAACATAAAATAAACAAATTGTTTAATTCCTCTTAATGCTCGATAGTCAGTGATCCATATTTTAAAGGCTATGTTACATTCAACTTTGATAAGTTTAAGAGATGACACAAACTTCATTCCTTTAATGGTATTACCTCATTGTAGTGGAATTCATTTTTGTTCCCTAAATGTATATTTTTAAACCTGAAATTTATATTTGTAAACACTTATATTTAGCATATGTAAGCATTAATAGATCGGCATTTGATAATTGGCAATAGATTTAAAGTTCGAACTGTAGCTAGGCCAATATTGAACTGTTCGTAATATAAAATATGATATCTTGTTTTGAAACACTATATTATGCGTTATTATGAAGAAATTTAAATAAATAGTTTCTGAATTATGGTAAGATTTTTGCGAATACCTTTTTATTATTCTGATCTCGTTGACACATTATTTCATATATTTTGATTATTAAACTATCTCACCTTTTAATTTTTCAAAGATGAACAACTACTTGCGTTTCTTCTTTTTCGCAATTGCCTTTGATTTAAACACGTTTTGCCATTTATTATTTCAAAATACTGATTTTTCAACTGCTGCCATTGTATTTGTTTAAAAATTATTTGGAGTTGCTAAGTGATGCCCAGCACCGAGACTCATTATGATGTGTATACAAAGTGCAAAATAAATGAACATTAGGACAAGTCTAGCTCTGTAAAGGACGGTGTATTGGGTACACTTTCGCGATGATTATCACATTTGGAAAAGAAAAAAATAACATGTTAAGAATTCCCAAATGTTCGTTTGTTTCACAATTATGAACATTCGGCAATAGACATGACAATTTCATTACATGCACTGAGTTATACTTATTACAAATAATAACAACACACCGCAAAACCAGCAAAAACGATTTTGGAAGCTGTTGTTAAAAATGTTTAGCTATGTCTGAACAAAAATAGGGTTTTTCTACATTGTTGCTCTTCGGTTCTCTTCCCTGTTGTATGTTCTGCCAAAGCACATACATACCTATTTAATTGCGGCACAATTAGGGGTACCTATGGTTAAGAATGTTATAAACAAGGTAATCAACATAAGAAACACTGCAATTGCCGTATTTTATTCACTTGGGTATTAATGGTTAACCAGTCTTTGCTCATTCTTACTTTAATGATAGTTAATTACAAATACCATTATGGCTTATTTCATGTTATTTTAACAAATGCCTTCANATATATATTTCAGATATAGCTCGTATCACTATTAAAGAATAGGTCTTTAAAAATTAACTATTATCCCTCTTTTGTTATTATTTTTGGCTTTAATATTGTTTGAATAAAGCTGGAACATGCCAACTGTCTGGTCTCACCTAAAGCTTTTAATAGGTAATTTCAATGCGTACATTTTAGTTTTTTATAGCACAGTATGACCAGCAAATGGAATCTAATCACTAAGTTTGACAAGTCATTTTTGTGGTACTTACCATATACAAGGCACTGATGCGATGCTAAATTGAAGGGTACTGTTGGGCTTTTGAAGTTTTGAAGTTGGATGGCATTCAGTTGGGAATGATATGCTTTTTTGTTTTCAACGAATCAAGCAAATGTATGTTTTCAGAAGATTTATTTTCGTTATAAAACATTAGACGTCATGGACGTGACTAAACAATTAGCTTTAGTGAGTTCTTATTAGAAAACTATTAAGTGGGAAGAAATTCTAGGGAAATATTTTATACCAATATCAATGTTTTAAGTGCCGTTATGGAGCATTTTCCATTCACTAACAACATGCATTCGAATTTATTATGTATATCAAACATCAATTGATTCGATCTACCACTCATTTTAACACTTTACTGTCAAATTATTGTCCTTTTTTTAATTTACATTTACGATCAATGTTTGGCCATGAATTTGAACGTGCATAACATAATGGCCATATCGCAAAACATTTGGTCATGCGTTTGTTGGTACATCAATTTATATTAGTAACAAACATCACAGAGATTGTGTTGAAGTCCCTTTTAGCTATACTGATGTCGAAGCGCTTTTTATCTGCTGAACACGGAAATATTTCCTTTTTAGAGTAAGTTAATCATAAGCTCGGTTATCATGTAGTTTATTTTTCTAACTAAGTACATTACTTAAGCACATTTTACACGCTACAGTTGCAATAATAGACATTGTTTATAACTATAAGTAAACAATGCTATTTGCATATATGTGAATAGTTGATGCATTACTGAAGCGTAAAATAACAAATTTTACGTGAACGATTGTCTGCGATGTTTCTTCCTGTTATCAGAAGTCCGAACTTAGTGTACACGGCGCTATACATAGATGTTATCTGTGACTCTTGGCACAATGGTTTTTAATATGCCGTTCCAATACAGCTGGTTATTTTTGTGTATGATGTGCAAATGTCAAACAAGTCTCGTTAGCTTTTACCTAACGAAGAGAGGTTGTTACTGGTTAAAGTGTGAACGCTCTATTCCATGCAGAAAATTTGAGTCTCCTACAACTTATGTAAATCTACTTTTAGTTTTTGGTTTATATTGTATTAGAAGTTGAGATAAATGTCATTTTTGAGAAACATGGTTATAGCTAATGAATGGTGCGTGGTTGCCGTTTTAGCTTTTGATATCGTATAAAATGCCACCTAGTATGTATGCTTTTTTGCCAATAATTATACCAATTTAAAATCATTGAAACATACACGATTGATGACTGCCTTGAAGACAGCATATTCCAAACCATAGCTCATTATAATGCTATGATTGGTTTATCGCATTACTTTTCATAATAATAATTAAGACTGTGAAACATGATTCACATTCAATCACCATGCATTAGCAAAAGTATCATGATTTCATTGTGTACTTCTTCGTTTCAGAGTAACTGTATTCATATTTATATCAAATCACCAGCGCAGTAGTTTGTCGTTTATTTAAATGTGACCATCTTAATAATTATCTTTATTTTGTGTTTGCATCTATCAAATGATTGGATTACAGTAAGTAATATTAATTTTTATTTTTCAATGTTGTGAAAGTGGCAACACTGATTGCGACATATTACAGTAATGGATTTTACTTGCATTCTTGTTCAGTGCATTCTAAGGTTAAAAACCTATTATGAAGCTTTTTTCCGCTAATCTAATAATTTCTTGCCACTTACAGACGCACTGAAAAGTAGTTTCTAAAGAAAACAGTTTTCTTAAAGCTTTCATTGTCCTGCTGAATATGTCTTTTATATTTCGATATTTTTGGATGTTACTCTATGCTTTGCTTTTAATTCTCATCTTGGATCGTTACTACTGCCTAACATATTTGTAAATAACTATAGCTGCTGTCGAGTAGTGAAGAACGCATGTATTTTTTACTATTGCATTTAGTGGGTTTCTGCAAATGTACAGTATCAGAACTAGACAGACACTGAAAACACATCCGATGTTATTCGTTCCATTCTCCTGTGTGCTAACGAATATTGGAGTTTGCCTTCGTTAATTGTGTTTCTGCAATGGTTGGTCGTAGTTCCTAAGCTGGAGTGATATTTATGGACTAGACTCAGTTGATCGAACATAACCGTGTCTTATGGAGAAATAATAAATTGGCTGGAAAATTAAAACATGTATGTTCTGTGAAGTAAATATTGTTGGGCGCAATATAATGAGATTCTGACGAAAGCCAGAGACTGGGATAATTGATGTAGTGGAAGTTCAGAAAGGTAAAGGGCTAATTGTTCCCCTATGTTAGGTGTGGATCGCGTGTTACTGTTAAAATAGGAAACATATACGATTACAGTTATAAACGTACGTGTGATAAAAAGAGTTATTTTGCCAAGTTGTGAACAATGCAACTGCTTCAAAATACCTTTGGTAATTGTGTATGTTGTGTACCTGCTTTAAGATATGTTTCTATAAATTAATAGGGAGCATTACATGTGGCATAACTTGTTCTCGAGCATTTATAATGTACTGAACATGAAATGGATGCTTGAATACATGTCCATATTTTTTAAATCTCAGAGAATCACAATACTTGGATTATAATGGTACGTATAATATAGCATTTTTGGTCATTTAAATAAGCAGTAAGAATGAAAATTGTGAATAACTGCCAGCTTTTATTTGTGTGTTTGTCGTTATTGTATATTGATCCCCGAACAAAACTGTTGCTTTGATTCTCAAAATTAGATCATGCATCGTTATTTTAACGTTGCAAACCTACCAAACGTGCGATTCTGCATTGTGTTTAAATACCTTGCATTACAAACTATGAGGTAAAGTACATTTTAAATAAATTGTAGTTCTTGTATTTGATTAGTTGTTAATTTGTTTTTTTTTTAATTATTTATAGCACGTAACCATTTTGAAACGTTATAAGGGCAAACGAATGCTCAGTACCAATTGTACATTTATTGCTATTGAGTTTTTCGGGCGCTTAAGTGATACAATATTTTTGATACCATTCCTTATGTTATATATTTCAAATAGTTATTTAATAATATGAATGATCCCCTGCTGACAGTCATATGCTCATTATTATCTTTAATTGTTTTGAATCCCGAACTGGTGTAATATTTTCTAGCCTTGTGACATATTGAAAACAATGTGTTTTTGTCCGAGATTGATTACATCGCAACCCCTTTATATTTAATGTTCCATTACAATAACATATCATTTAAGACACTCTGTCTCTAATAAAGAACAATAAATTGCATCATATATGAAGTACAGATACCAATTATAGTGTGTCATTAATGTTATCGCCGTAAGTTATCAGTAGCATCATTTCCATTTTTACAACAAGCGAGTTAAATTATCGATGCGATGTAAACTGATCCATTATTGAATGTAATAAATAGTAATTGATATCGGTTCATATTACGTCAAAAACTATAACGACCACTTAAACGTTTTGTCGCGCTGTAGTGAGGGTGACTTTTTTATCAAATGTGCTGCTTTATGGCTAAGATACTACATACCAGTTGTCAATTTCGAAAGTGGTTGAAAACGTTAGTACTGCTTACGTTTGTATTATGTGATTCCTAATACAATCACATTGTACATGAAATTCAGCCACCTATTGAGCGGCTCTGAAATAGGAGAATGGGGTTCTGGTTAAATGTAAGACGCTTAAAATGTCAATATATAAATCGTTATTATTCCAACACTTAAACTAACTAGTATAATCAATTTGCGACCGTTTCCTTATATTCAACTGACCCTGTGATTGCTAGTATAAATTGTTTGAAACAAACTATGTGTTTTTTTATTCTGTCTTTTGCTCCTTGCACATTATTCGCAAGAGTTCAAGCGAGTATATTAGTCTTTTTTTTATCTTGTTTAGGTGTTTTAATTTGGATTGGGCGATGTATCAATGAAAACGGATATATAAGGGTTGCTGCCTCATGGTTGGTTGACAAGTGTCTTGGAGATATATTATTTCAAATCTGTTTCAGCCGTTAAGTCAAAATAAGAGATTATCATCGCATCAATGATAAACAGCTTCCCTTGTTTGGTTTAATAAATATGTACTGTGCTATTTGGTTAGTTTAGATTTGCAGAAAAGTCGATGTAATCTGCTTTATTCATGGGCATGACAGTGTATTATTATTCACTGCGCAGCGTGTTATAAATAAGGTCTTCTGATTAAACTGAAAATGGATATATTCTGGCACCGCTGGATTAAAGGGGAATATGTATTGTTCGCTTTTGAAGACTGGGACCTGTTATTGTATCAAAGTCTGCTGTTTGTAAAGCTTATTGATCCGCGACAGCGGCCAACAGTTCAACCATCATTGTGCGATTGATGACTGGAAAAGCCGGCAGAGAATGATCGCGACTTGAACTTAAAACACTACATTAAGTGTAACGTTGTCAACGATTAAAAAAAAAATTAAACACGGTAGAAAAAACTATCTCGTATTTTAATATATATGAACATTTACGTGCTTTTTGACGTGATGTTGTTCAAGTGTACATTTTGTGGGACCTTAACTTTAAGAGGTATTGTTTACTAAATTGACGTGCATACAAATTTCAAACATTTGCTTATGTTATAAAGAGCTGACGTTATGTTTATGATTGACATCTATCGCAAATTAAAATATTTCATGAATATTCAATAAACATCTTATCTTTCTATTTACTTTTATTGTTTACTGGAAAAATTATGCAAAGAAAAAAACATGATTTCCACACAAGATAATAATTAAAAGAGAAACGCCTTTTTTAAATCGTTTTAAGTATATAGATTATTTTTGTTTGTCTTGGTTTTTCGCAATTTTCAACTATTGAACACGGCAAAACAACAAGCAAAAAAAAACAAACAAATATAAAACAAAACAAACACAAGAAATGAAACCACGTTCTATGATTTTGTTTTTGTTTGCACGACCGATACACTATCTTCATGGGTTATTTGTGTTGTTTCTTATTAATACGATGATGATGTCTATACAATTACTCCTACAATATGTCCTTTTCATATGAATGGCCTAAATGTTCTTCCTAACACATTTTAAACTATCATCTGGCGATCAATTATCTTAACAGATAATTGTTCAGTTAACAGCTATAACCTATTTTATTCAATGTATATGATTATATATTGTACACATTGTTATAGTTATAAACCAAGATTTTTATATTAAAACGTTTGCGACGTTATGAATGAATAATGATTATGCGTTTCATTACGACAAACAAAGGCCGTTAGCAATAATTACGCACAGAATAGTGAACGTCTTAATAAAGGTATTATTCTGTATTTACGACAATGAAATAATCCAACCAAAATAATGTTAAACTTGATTCACAAGATTTTCTCAATAGAGTTCCTATATCATGCGTAGTTTGTGATGTATGCCCGCGTTTATTAAGCTTAATGCGTACAACGACTTGACATGTAAACTATACAATAATATAAACACTTGCGACGAATAAACTTTTTCATACAAAAACATTTACATTAAATCATATAATAAAATAACTCTCATGAACAACGTATTCGACCTCAAAAAAGAAATATTCAAAAAGCTCGTTGTTTTATTATTTGATGATTATACAGTTCTTGTGCAATTCTTATAAAATCACATCGTTCTAAAGAATCCAACTGAGTGAATAAGCCATTATATTGGTTAGATTTTTTATTTGGATGTAACGGATTACTGTTCTTCTGGTTGGTTACTATTTGTTTGGAATTTATTTAAAGTTGTTCACTATATTTTCATTTGATTTATTTAATACGCATTCCTCTCTCTTTCTCGCTTTATTTATTTCTATTCTTAGTTTTTGCTCGCTCATTAATAAAATATTATTGTACACTTCATTGATAACGCAAACATAATGTTGTTAGAAAAGCAGTTTGCAAATTATTTCCAGGGTATTAATGTTTCCTAAGAATAATTCAAACGTTCTGGGAACACATAACCTAATCTTTACACTGTTAAATCAATTATTTTGTGATGACAAGTAAGAATTGAGTTTTCTGTTTAACCGTATTTTTTTTATCTGTATCGCATTTAATTCCTGAACACTGAACAGTTCGATGTATTGTTAACGTAAGCCTCAAAATCCATCGGTTGCAACTTCGCAGCTTGCTAACTATTCACATGTTAATCGTTTAAAGATTTGACGCCTCCTTGCTGTTTATTGTTACCCATGGTGGGGAAACGGTATACATAATTATAAAAAAAAAAAAAATCAAATAAAAGAGTCTGTCACAATGCCACAACTTTTATTTACGATTTATGTATATAAATTTCGTATCAATTGTTTGCTTTGCTAAATAAAGAATTGAAACTCCAGCTGCTGGAGCAGTATTGAAAATACAATAAAGCAATAATAACAAATTTTGGCAATTATTCTCATAGTGAATTTTTACACTCTTTCCCTTCAAAAGTTTGAATGTTAAATCCATTGAATTTAAAGTTTTATATGACAAAAAGGATTGTTATGTCTTTATTTTCGCTGTATGTTCACACATCTAGAATAATCTTTTTCTGAAAAGGCGTCGTGTGCTACCGATTATCATGTTGGTTTACATATTCAATACAATAGTTATAACATTCGTGATAAATATATATATTTTGAAAAGACGACATTCAATTATATCATCGCTACCGTTTATACAACTGATCCTTTCCGTTTTAATTATTAGTAAGCTACGATGCATTCTGTTTCTATGAATATTGATACGATGAAGTTGACCTAAAAGTGCCGTTTATTGCACTGCTGCCAAATGAAAACCTCATATCTGCTTTGAACGTTTAGGACGTGTGCTTCTATTGATCAACATTGTATCACCGATCAATTAAATCGAAAGCTACCTTTGGTAAGGATAGTTTATGTGCCCCATTCATGAATTTGTAACGAGTTTACTTCTGTAAGATAATACTGTCATTAATCAAGTGTCGGACATATAAAATCCGACCCATTGTTAAAGCAGTAGATCAAGTTATGTCAAGTTTAAATTCCCCTCATCTCTTGTATAGAAAGTGTTTCAAAGACGGCTTTACTGTGATTGCATTTACACCTATTGACCCAATTCTGTAAACGACCGTACCAATGGTATCCAGTATGAAGCTGATCTTATCTTTGTTAATTAGAAGCTGAAGTATAATTAATGAAACCTTAGCTTGGAGTTCCCCGAAAATACATGTTTAAGTTTCACTTTAATTTATACTATACCTATACGCCATACTGTTTTTGTATCAACGAAAACATCCAAGAAAAACTGCAGATGCATATTAGTATATGGTTTGTGGTTCCTGATAAACAACTTTAACCAGGCTTATTACATATTTGAAAAACAACCATTTTCGATTCGACATATTCCAAGTTCAAATGCCACTGCAAGGTGTGTATTTTAGTTTATTGAGTTTCCTTTTTCACGAGTCGCGTTTTGCGACTGAGAAATTAATAGCAGTAGTAGCAGCAGAAGCAGTGGCAGGAGCAGCAGCAGAATTAGAAGAAGAAGTAATGATAGTGTCATTTGATTGTTTAATTTGGAACCAGTGCGCCTTACATATAAACATATATGACAGTTAACATGTTGATAACGTTAAGACAAAAACATCGACGATGAAAACATTGCACAAAACATTTTTTATTTTTTGCTTAATCATATGTGTAGTTATGTATATGTATAACATAAAACCTAATTGCTTGGAATTGCTTATTAACGCTATTCCAACTGGACAACTCACATTCGATTTAAAAATGACTTGTTTCGTCATAAACGTTGAAGGTCTAACTGCAGGAGACTCATGTCACTGAATATGTGTCACATACGGACATACACTATACAGTGATTGAGCGAAAATCCAAATATGGCAAAAAAATCTAATCTGGAACGTTTTACCAGAGTTTCTTTTATAACCAGCCTTTGGTTCCTGACACAAATGTTGTTTTCACACGAACATTATCAATTGACATGTCTGTGAAGTATTTTATCCGATCAGTTCCCTCCGACAAGAAAATAACTTCACAGAAAATTGGTGTGGGCAAAATCCCCATCAAGCTACCTTGACGCTACAATGTTTGTATTGTTAAGTATATTATTGCAAATAATTTAACCCACATATTACAGCATTAACACATGTTTACTTGCTGATAGTTATGTGTAATTAGGTGTGCGCATACAAAGTTCAAAAGTGTAAAAACAAAATATACATCTGCTTTCTTGACGACGAGATGTCGGAAAGAATCAAATTTGATATAGCAACGTCATAAATAGTGTGCTGCAAAATATGAGTGCATATAACACGTCTATATAAAACATCCAATAATGTGCTACTGTATGATCTTTATGAAATTAGTATATTGTGCATAAAATAACATCAATATGGTCAAATGTATGTCCTTGTTCAAACCACATAATCCATTTGTATGCTGTTATTCACTACGGCGAGTGTTATGTATGTGTAACAGATATTATATAAATTATTAACAAACCATAACATAATTTTACGCCCCGAAATGACTTTTTATAACCCTGACATTCATATTCTAAACAAATTATGTTTAGCAGATGTAAGATCGTTCACTAATATATCATCGGCGTTGAAAATCAGCGATAAGGTCTATTTTAAACTATGACTACTCTTTCTAGTAACCTCTACGTGTGGCGTACAATTATTATTTAATCTCCGCTTCAAATATTAACGTTCACACCATAACTACTTTACTGCTACTTGATTCTGTCATCTGCCACTTATGTCGAACAACAGCCGGCAGTAGTTATTTGAATTTACTCCTTGTATTATTTGCATTCATAAAAAAAACATAATTTGGCAACCTCTTATTACATAATCATTTATTACAGTGTTTATACATTCATGTTTTTACATTTTCTCATTTTTTGAAGTGTACTTCCGCTGTACCTACGCACGTTAATACAAAAGAGGCATTGTATGGTCTTAATATCTTACTTCAAGGATGAACCGAATTAATACTCGGTACGTTTAACACACAAAGATAAAATAACTCACACTTAATACTTCCAAAATGAAATTAAGCGATGCCGAGTACAATGTGTCCTTCTACGCGAAATTTGAAAATCATGTGCGGTATCTACACTAGTTATAGTATCCCTACATATAATTGAGAATGATAGTTTTTATAAAACAAAATGCATGTTTGAGTTAGTTTACACATTCGTAATTCATAACCTTTAATTCACAAACGTAATTACAAACTTTGGATCTGTGTTAATTACCAACTCTTATGTTTAAGTCCTCCATTTTACGAGTTGCAAGCCTCAATACGTGAGGGCATGATGCTTTTAAGTTGTCAAAAGTCATGTGCCATAGTGCCTTATAACTTAATGGTCTTAATTTCATTAATCGTAGACTGGGAGGAGACTGTCGTTTATCAACCGCTAAATGTTTTCAATTTGGTTTAGACCAGACTGTAGCTAGGAAAATTCAGAACTGTCGCATTTTCGTCCTCACACAATTGGCGAACATGTTATGAGGGGTGTTTCGAATCGATGCAATGATGCAATATACAGTGACCAAGACCTTATATGTTTGCAACAGGTGTTTATAAAGAAATGTTGGTGTAACGCTCGCTTGTGAGGTTACCTTCAAATAGACACAGCGGAGTGGCTCCTCTGGTTAATACTCGGCGTGATTATCCACCACAGATATGGAACTTAGGGCTTTTACATATTCGTCCATAAACTACTGACAAACATGGTGTGAGGTGTGTTTAAGATCCAGTTAACGAGGTCCTGTGTCAAAGGCGCTAGTGTAGAGGCCGATAATCTTTTCTTTAAAATTGTATTAGGATATAGTCAGCACGATCTTTCATCAGTAAAAAAACACATTGTCCATGCCAAAGTTCTTGTGTTGTTAACACCATGAAACAGCAAATTAAACTCAATTATTTCTTTTATTTGGCAATTGCCATTTTATTAAAAACAAGTATTGCCAAACAGTATTTGAAATACTGGTAGTGTTTAACTGTTGCCATTTCATGTGTTGTTTACTTATTTGGAGTTTGCTAAGTGATGCTCACCATTAAGACTTATAGCTGAAGCTTATATGTACTACATAATAGGTGATTGCGATGCTTTTCACAGTTTGGAAATAAATAAATATTAAGTTTCAAATTCAAACTTTGTTTCACAATATGACTATGCTTCATCAGACACGAATATTTCATTGCGTGCACAAAGTTCAACTAATTCCAATTGATAACAACAAACCGCAAACTTAGAAAATAACGACTGTGGAAGCTGTTGTAACTGACATACATGTAAGCAAATCCTGAACAAACAATAGTTTTGCTATATTGTTGCTCTTCGTTTCTCCGTTTTTATGTTCTACCAAAGCACATACATACCCTGTTTAATTGCGGCACAACGAGGGGTACATATGTTTATGTATGTTGTAAACAAGGTAATCAACATTAGAAACACTGTAATTACCTATCTTTATCACTTTGGAATTAATGATAGTGATTTTAACGAGTGCTCACAGCACATGCAATGAATACTAGAGTCATGGAATCACGTTTCCTTTGCGTTGTTCTACTTCGCTGTTCTGGGAACTACCTTGCTCAAAGTGGCCGTAACACCTCCTTACAATGCTCAATCAGATTCGATTATTGGAAACCATTTGATCACCCATATCAGCAAACATAATCGCAATTAATATTTGCATCTTACTGACTAACTTATTTAAAGTTGTTTCAACCATCTTACATGATCACGCTAGTTTACTGTGTACATATCTCTGTAGGCATAATCTGTTTCAAGATCCGAAAATTCGTTAAATGCACGCTTCGATACAGAAAATGTTATGCGTAAAATTAATGCAGATGTTTTTCATTGCTTCCCGGATCGTGATAAAACATGTTTTTCAAGCTGAGGTATAAACATATGCAAAGTAAGAGGTATTTCATACAATTAAGTTACAATCAAAACATTCCAAAAATTAAAAATAAACAATATTATTATTATTTACCATATTTATATAGCACTTGTTTCATGAATTCACACGTTCAAAAGTACTTTACAATATAAATGCATGGTTCAACCAGTAAAATAAACAAAGACATTTAAAAACTATGATAAACAATGATAGATGGACACATATAAAACTAAAATAGATGGAAACCTACACAATACGAGGACATACATGAAAAGCAAATATAAGAACAATTGTTAAATATATTATTTTAGAATTAAAGCAAAGTATAATAAAACCTATAAACGCTGAAGATATTAAAACCAAGCTAAACATAGAATAAATGTTTAAAATAACAAACTAAAGTGCTATAAGATAGATCAGTGCTTTGATTTTTAATAAACAGTCTTGTCGCATAATTAATTTTAAAATAATCATCATTGCAAGTAAACGTTTGCGAAATAATGTGTTCAGTGCTTTCTTGAAGGCGTGTAATGTTTTAATGTCTTTGCGCGATGCTGGTAGCGCGTTCCAAAGCGTTGGAGCGTAATTTGTTATGCACTAAACGATTAAATAAGTATATGATGTGAAGAAAACAGTTATTATATGTTTATATGTTGTTCTGAATCACAAAACAAAGTATATTAAATGTGTTGAATAATCCTCATAAATATTAAATAAATTGTACATTTCAAAAATTCTTTAAAAATTAACTATTATCCGTCTTGTTGTTAATAATTTGAGCTTAAATATTGTTTGAATAAAGTTCGAACATGCCCGATATTTAGTCTCGCCTAGTGTTTTTTAGAGGCCATTACAAGGCGTACATTCTAGTCTTAAACATCGTATTTGTGCGTTTTGTGAAATTCCGTGATGGTTTTGGGACTCGGTTGCTTCAAGTATTTCAAGCGTTTGTAGTTCATATGACCAGCAAAGGTAATCCAGACACTTCGTATGGCCAGTCAGTTTTGTGTTGCCAACCATCACATAACTAATTTATTATGCAATTTTCTCATGTACGTATTTTAATATTGTGCCCAACATTTTGCGATATGGATCGAGTTATACTTAAAATCATGTAATGAGGTTATTTTATAATAAACAGATTAAAATTTTAAGTTGGATGGAATTCAGTTGAGAACATTATGCTGTTTACAACAAAACAAGCAAGGTTATGTTGTCAGGATTAATTATCGTTATAAATCATGTGCCTTCATTGACGTGACTACCATCAACTTTCGTGCGTTCTCTTTATCACAGTAAATTCAGTGGAAAGACAGAAATTCAAGGAAAATCTCTTAATATCAATGTCAATATCAATGTTTTTAGTTCCGCTTTTGAGCATATTGCCCATTCACTACACAAAATGCATTCAAACTAAGTATGTATAACAAACACCAATTGATTCGATTGACCACTTATGTTGTTTATGTACTGCCGAAGCATTGCGCTTTTTATAATTTATATTTACGACCACTGTTTGGTCATGATTGTGCAATTTTGTGATATACTGGCCAAATAGAAAAACAGTTGGTCATGCGTTTCTTGGCACACTAATTAATATGGCCTACAATCATCAGATACAAAGAAGGACGTTTTATCCGCTGCACACTGAAACATTTGTAGTTGTTTTTACAGTAAGTTATTTATAAGCTCAGTCAACATGTAGTTTAGTTTTCAAATAAAGTACATTGCTTGGGAACATATTACACGCTACAGTAACATTAAAAGATATAGTTTACAACTATTACTAAAAATGCTATTTGCAGTTATATAAATATGTCATGTGTTACTGAAGCGTAAAAAATCGCAAATTCACCCGAACGATTGTCTGCAATGGGTTTTCCTGTTAACCTAAGTCCGAGCGGTGTTTACCCTTGCATAGGTCTTATATGTGACTGTAGGCACAATTATTTTGCGTATGCCGTATCAATGCAGCTAGTTATTCCGGTTTTTAGTGAATACTGTGCCAATGCAAAACGTTATCTATGAGCTCTCTATGATGTATGTATAGCTGCATTGGAACACCATTGATATTTTTTCACGAATGTAAGTTGCTCACCTTTATATAGACTCCTGTAAGTTTCCACAAGACCATACAATGTAACCAGACTTGTACATAGTTAATACTCTAACCTGATTATCGATACAACGTAGATGGAGTAACCGATAGAAAATATTCTAGTAGTGTGTACTTCTGATAAATAGGAATGCTTACGGAGGTGCTTCACCGTATATGTGTATTTGCATGCAAATCTGTAAAATACATCTGGGATACCACATGGAAAAAGATTTGATTTTGGTAAGTCTATTGTACGGGTGAAATAACTGTAGTGTGAAATCTGTTATTTTGTGACAAGTCTGGATTTAATTATGCGTTGTTTACGGTCATAAACAGGCCACCTTTACAATAATTCGTTTGCTGCAAATGAAAATAGTTAAACATGTTATATTTTAGGGCTATACCACAGTCCAATCATAAAAAGGCCTCTTCGCACATTGGCAAATCGATAAGTGTTTGTCGTGATGGTTATTGATCTCACAATTTAGTTTACAAATACAACAGGAATAACAACCCTGCGCAGGCAAAAACATTCCTGTATTTATAAAATAGTGAGTATCTTAAATATATGAAGTTACAAGGTTGTTAAGTATTTCCACTATATTACTTGCAAGTCTCTGTAGTCTTCACCTGACGTAGAGAGGTTGTTACTGGTTTTGGGCTGGGCACTCTGTTCCATGCAGCAAGTTTGAGTCTCCTACAACGTATGCCTTTTGGTATATAGTGTATTACTAATTGAGAAGAATAGTGTCATTTTTGAGAAACATGTTTTTAGTAAATGAATCGTGCTTGGTTGCCGTTTGAAGTTTTTGCTATCGTATACAATGCCACATAGTCTGTATGCTGTTTTCTTAAAATAAAAATCATTGAATAAAACATACACGATTTCTGACTGCCATGACGACAGCAATCCGCATACCCTATGCTCGTCATGGTGTATCGCAATGCTATTCATATTAATAATTTAGACTGTAAAACATAATTCCCATTCAATTACCATAAGCAAAATTATCATGATTTCATTGGATACTTCTTCGTATCAGAGTATATTCATATTTATATCATATTACCAGTGCAGTAGTATGTCGGTATTAAAATGAGACCTTCTCTATGATACTCTTTAAATGTTATTGCATCCATTAAATGCGTTGATGAGTGTCAGAAATATTGATTTTCATTTTTCCTAATTATGAAAGTGGACTAACCGACTGCGACTTTTTACAATCATGGATTAAATTTGCACTCTTCGTCAGTGTTTTCAAAGCTAACACATATATCTTGAAGATATTTTCCACAAATCGAATAACTTCTCGCCAGTGACAGACACACTGATAAGGTTTTACTAAAGAAAGCACTTTTCTGAAAGCTGTCTTTGTTCTGTAAAACGCGTCTTTTATATTTCGAAAGTTTTGGCGTTACTCCTTTCTGTGCTGTTAATTCTGATCGTAGATCGTTACTACTGCTTTACTGACTTGAAGATAACTATTGATTAGTTCGAGTAGTCAAAAACGCATGTATGTGTTCCTAGTGTATTTAGTTTATTTCTGTAAATGTACAGAATCAGAACTAGACAGACACTGAAAATACATATGACGTTATTCGTTCCTTTCTCCTTTGGGCTAACGAATATTGGAGTTTGTGTTCGTTAATTGTGTTTCGGTATTGGTTGGTCGACGTTCCTTAGAGTGAGTGTTATTTGTGGACTTTGATCGAACATAACGGTGATTTGTTAAGATAACAAACAGAAAATATTATATAGTTATAGATAGTTTACGTGTCTCGTAGTGATATAACAAATTGCCTAAAAAATAAAGCAACGATGTTCTCTGGAATTAATATTGTTACACGAGATATGATAAATTGTCTGGAAATTAAAACATTTAAATTCTGTGGAGTAAACATTGTTTCGCAAGAGATAATTATATTCTGACGAAAGCCAGAGCTTGGGCTAATTGATGTAGTGGAAGTTCAGAAAGGTAAATTTCTAATGTTTCTCCATATGTAAGCTGTTGATTGCTTATAACTGTAAAAAAAGAAAAGAAAAGATGAGTATAAAATGTATATATGTAGTGTTTTGTGTATGCACATATCTATTTTTTATAATATCATGTTGATAGTCAACGACATTGTCGTAATGTTACAAGCATGTGTTTTCTTTATAATGTTATTGTTAATTCTATTTCACTTTCACTTCACTAGGGATATGGTTTACCATTTCCTTTTCCATTACATCCCGATGCTCTAATCTGTATTGCGTATGAGCGCAAACACTAAATGATACACTACCAAGATATATTTTCTCGCTAACATAATTATGCGTAGTAATAGCAAGCGGTTATACGCAAGTAGCTCAATAATGGCGTTGGTTCGGATGATGTCGTGACGTATAAAGACGTCTGTAGAATTACATTAGCCGACATTTAAGTGAATCGTATATACAATGTCAATTCCAACATGTAAGTGTATCATCGGGGAGCATCTCGTCGTTTATTTTCTGGTTCTTTTTGCCGAACTTTCGTTTCTAGTTTTTTATTCATCGACGTTTTATCTGTTGAAAAAAAGTTTAAACATCTTATATACTCGCTTTACATGCATGCTTTCTGGGCATTACACATCAGTACATCCTTCTGTTTGGTATTCTTAACAATACACGAATGTATCAAAACAGAGTTTGCAGTTGTTGTTTTTTTTAATTGAGATGACGAATTTATCTGCATACAAACTGAAAGAGCAGGTTAGAAAATTATTCATATAGAAATAACGAGCGCAGTGTAAGCCGAAGAGACAAACTTTAAAAATACTTAATCAATTAAGATCTATAATCCAACACATCAAAGGTTCATTCGTGAAATTAAAGTATCTTTTTAAAGGCCCATAAAAGGTGACAAATCTATTTTAAACATTTTTTTTACCAGCAGAAAGTAACTTTTTAGGTCACTACACACGTTTAAACCATTTAGTAGAGACCTTCTTTGTGAGTGATACCGGAAAACGTTGAAAACGTTGAAAATCAACGATATATATTTGGTGACCTGATATATATATATATTGTGTTTTGATAACGTTTATAAAAAAAATATTAAATTATGAAAATAATATTTAAAAATCGGTAAATAATAACGGATCGTCACCTTTATAGAGCCTATAATACGCCTCTAATCAGGTTTAAACTCCAATGTCCACATTCCATTTGCATGTTTGGGTAAATACGTGTGTAAAAGTCGGACATTTGCAGCAGGTGTCCGTTATGCTCGAAATGGAATGGCGATCATAAGGTGAAAAGATTATCACCAGTTTTAGATAAAAGAGTGAAAAGCTCAGTGCTTTTTGACTTTTCGCTGACCTGGCCTTGTGTTTAATATTCTGTTTGCCTTGTGATAATTTTAGAATGTATATTGTCCGAGTGAAAAACAACTTAAAGTGTGCTTCTTAGGTGCTAAGGAATCTGCGAAAAGTAGTAAGTCTTAAAACATGATGACGTTTCCTTATGAGATCTAAGTTATTTCTGTTATTCGTGTATCCGATCCGAATGTTGGTTTGGTTTGTTTCGATAATTAAAATATATTGCTTTTTAAAGATATGAAATCTTGGTACAATTGTAATTTTATTGTTTTTAAGCATTTCTGTTAAAAAAAAAATAAAAGAATACTTTCATGGTGTCTGTATCAAGCATTTGTAACGTGAAGTACATTAAAGTGTATTAACAAAAATATTATGAAATACTGTATGTTTTTAATATACAATTCTGAAACAAGACATGTTTGCAAAGTGTTGGTTTTATCGCTGCGGCTGTATATAACATCGTGAAATACTTCATTCTGCTTCTAACTGTATAACACGAAGTACCACTGATCGACAATTGTTTGAAATACTCTATTAATTCAACACCTACCAAGGTATATTCTTTTATAAGGATAATGATCAAATAAATAAACGTGAACACTTATTATTCCACATACGTAAAGATAAAAAAATGGACAACTAATGTCTTCAATGTCTTTATGCTCACTGCAAATGATTACGCAATTAACGAAGCGTTCTAACACTCTATCTGCCAAAACAGATGTTATTTCTTATCGACAATACGTGTTGGGAAAAGTACGAAAGTGGTTGCACAGTATGAAAAGCATAGTTGGCATAAGACAAGTGTGCATTCTTTGATCTTTTTTAGGAAGGAAATAACGCTTAAAAAAACAGAAACCATTACATTCACCCTCGAAAAGACGTTCTAAGCATGTTTTCAAATCACTTGTATGTGTTAAACGGAAATGCGGACGATAAAACTGATGTAATTGCTGTTGATTTCTTAATCTTCAATTTTAAGTTAATTCGTTTTTTTTTTCAATGCTCTCATTATACGTCTACCGCGAATTTTTTAAATCAGTGTAAGTTTTTTTTAACTATCAAGAGACTGTAATGGCGATAATGTTGCTGCGTTTTGTTTCACTTTACTGTATATTTTTAATGTAGATTTATCCGAAGAAGCCAAAATCCATTGGAAACATACCGTTATGTCAGTATGTCAGCTTTTGGGTGTATATGTAACTTGATGGTATAATCCGAAACTTTCTTCGTGTATACGTGAATTAACAGTAAAGGAGAAGATACTTACTAACTTTATAATATAATTACAATATACTTGTCTCTTCCAATAAACCACGCGCCAATGATGTGGACAAACTATTCCTTCTCCCAGAACATAGAAACAGATCCGTTTCTTTGCCAAACATTCCAAATGCATGACATACCAAATTCACGAAGGCTGTTGTATTTATTGCCTGACCTCAAATAAACGAGAATTTTGTTGCGCTGGCGGTAATTAACAGTGTCAAATATCTTCCTGAACACGTGTTAACTTTATGCTGGTTTTATTGTGCTTCCTCGGTGATCTCTGTTATCACCACATTTTAAATGGTCATGAAACTTAATTAAGGAAGCTCATTCATATGTATACTTATGTATCCTTTCTTGCTAGAAGTACGCATCGGCTTTGGAGAATTTCGTTGATAAGATTCCATTAGCCCTGTGTGTGTTTAGAATGATGCATGTGTTGAATTTAAAAGAATTTTGAAATAAAAAAATAAACATTATCAGTACTAAGATTTTTTAATGTTGAACGCCTGAGTTGCATTTTCAGTTTGTCATTGATCGCGCAGCAACGTGACTGGCTTCAAGAATATTATTTCGAGTATGGTTCAAGTGAGTTCAGCAACTAGTTCATAAGTTAAAACCTTAAAATACGTGTTACCAATTTAGAAGCCACATTTATGACTCAATCTGGATGACACTCGATAAAAATGTTTATCTTGATAGTATATAGGTCAAGTTTGACGTCCAAATCTAGGTGAATAGGAAAGAATTATAGAAACACTCTCATTTCGAGTATTTTTGTTTTAAGGGGGAACGGCTGTTTCAAAGGCAAACTGACATCAGTAGATTTTTTGTTCAATGTTCGCAAACAAAGAATCGAACCTAAAAGGCAAACATAACCTTAACGGATCAGTAATTCTCTTTAATATCATTAGTAAAAAATGTACATAAATCGAAACAAACGTACAAACATTGTACATTGCAATATATCATGTTATGTAGCCAATACAGTTTTGAGAAAAACTACATTTAAGGGACCATGTAGACAAAAATATTCGAGTGTAGTACTAATAGTTGTTCATTAGTTCATATCACCGAATATTTTCATACCACCAGTTTGAGAGACCTCTAGCTGTTGAGATACGTCTTGTTGAAGACTTTGTGGCAATTGGCAACATGCCATAAATGAATGATCTATATAATTATATTTCGCTTCTTTCAGTGCGACTGAAGTCGCACTTTGGCTTTGTATAATTATATAATAAATACTAATTACTATCGACACGGACTTGTCCCGTCCAATAGCATGATCAGTGTCCTTTATCTATTTTCAGGTAGATGTATCTTATTCTGACCCAGCTAACAACGACAACCTCCGGTCAATCCTTCCGAAGCCTACTTCGAGTAATTGGTTCTGCACACGTTTAACGCATTCCGGTTGATTTTCCTTTTCCGTTAATTCACTCCACATCACTGGCAAATTCAGATAGCTTTCGAGACCAAACATGGTGTTGTATCAGCCCAGAGAAGGAACATGGTACATATACGTCGGAAGTAAGCAGACGCGTCTTCATATGAGATGGATCACTTCTCCAAAATGGCTTCACGTTCAATCAAGTGACAGTTCCATACGCATGTAAATAATATGGTCATTTAATTATTTTCACACGGACAAAGAGAGTATACTAGTGCGATCAAGATGACATGAACAATTGTAGTTACCCTGCTATATTTTAAAAAGGTGTTTGTGAACATTTGGATCGTTAATATCTTTGAAATGGTCCGGTGTATCGGAACTGAACGCAAATGTAACGCGTGTCCAATGAAAATACATTTTTAAAACATATACATTTGATGAAACCAAACAGAGGTCGTGTTACGATGGCAACAATCGTGTACAACAGGTCAGACTTTCTGGGCGATATGACGTTTATGATGCCAGTGTTTTACCCTGGTTCAACGTCATATGTTAACGCGAATGTCACACCCTTACCGCCTGATCGATGCATGGAACTTCTCAACGGTTCTTCAGGACCCCCACCGATGTACGAGCCAATTGAGCGCTATATAATATCTGCCGTTTTGTTCCTCTTTCCGTGTTTGACTATGTTGGGAAACGTCATGGTAATCGTAGCCGTGTTTACACATAAACGTTTGCAGACCGTGACAAACGCTTTCGTTGTCTCGCTCTCTATAGCTGATATCATGGTTGCTATATTAGTGATGCCGTTCGGAATTTATCAACAGTTCAATAATAAAAACTGGCAATTAGGTCGCACGTTGTGTCTTGTAACGACCAGTTTTGACGTCATGTTCACTACAACGTCCATTTTTAATCTGTCATGCTTAGCCATAGACCGCTATCTCGCCATATGTCGGCCGTTTACTCACGAGCTATTGACTCGGCGTAAGGTGATATTTATGTTATCATTTTGTTGGATTGTGCCTATTCTTATTTCATTCGTGCCTATATTGTTACAATGGAATCATATTGGAATAGAAGAGTACGTGAACTGTGCGTTCCCGCCGGAAGATCCGTCCCACTGCGCTTTCGTCGTCAACAAAGCATACGCGCTGATTTGCTCTTTCATAGCTTTCTACATTCCGACTGTTTTCATTGTTATATGCAACGTCTATATATTCCGAACTGCAAGAATGCAGGCGAAACAGATCAGAATGTTGGAACTATCCGCGCATAAACACCATCGGAAGGGAAGGTTAAAGCACGAAACCAAAGCCGCCAAGACGGTCGGAATAATCATGGGCTGCTTCTTCATCTGTTGGTTCCCCTTCTTCATCATGAACATCATTGACCCGTTCATTGGCTACAAAATCCCCTACACTATGTGGGTCGTAGCGCTGTGGCTAGGTTACATAAACTCCATGTTAAATCCATTCCTATATTACAACTTCAACAGACATTACAAGATGGCGTTCAGACGCCTTTTGGCATGCAAGGTGTGCCGGGGCATCAGTGAGTACCAGGATGACGTTGTTCCAAGCACGCTATACACGGACCTATCCCATTCGGCATCCGCCAATTCTCACTCGAACTTGCACAACGGACGTCATTCCATATCACACAGCCACATTAATAACAACGTCGACTTGTGACGCACGTAAGAGGAAAAATGACACTTTACATGATAATGTCCATACCAGGCAATGGGCAGGACCCGGTTGCTGAAAACTTTAAAAGTAACACAAAGTGCAGCATGGAAATTATATCATCTCTATTTCACTTATTGGACGAGCCTAATACTCATTTGCCCAGCTTATGAAGGTCAGAAGTACAACATTTTATGAGAAGCATGGACAATCGATACGATAAAACATGAACAAATGCAGTATTTATAAACAGTTTTACTTTGATGACAGAGTTATATTCTTAACGTTTTTCACAAAACAAATACTGTCTTTACGCAACGGATTAAATATCATTAGACCACTAGGATCAAACTGTTCTAGAAATTTGGTCGTCTGTTCTAATAGAATATTCTAAATTGGGCAATAATCACCATTATTGTGACTAGAACGACCCGTTTAGCTTACAGTCCATTATTTTAACACATCACTACAATAGATTTACAAATAGTATGATTATTAAATATATTATAGTTATTTACATATGCCGTTTGGTTATATAAACATAAAGATGAAAGTGCGAACAATTAATTTCCATACAAACGTGATGCAAGTTCCTAATGGTCATTAACTTAATTAGACCCTTAAATTTTGGGCAACTTCGTCAAGAAGACTTAGTGCTTGATTTCGATATATGCACACATTTAACGCACATTTTATAACTGCTGCTCACGTGTGATATGCATATATGTATCATCCCCTTTTGTATTATGTACTGAGAGGTCAATCAACGTGTAAACTTTTTTGCCTGCAAATAAAATCCGCGCTCAAAATGTTATGAAAGAAGTCCGAATAAACAATTGGTGAATCTGTAAATCCGATGTATTCGTGAATGGTTTATTTCTTTGTTTTTCATTAAGAATATACGATCGAATGAAATTCAATTAAAATCAAGGCCTATGTAATTGTATGCATTGCTAGATAACATAAGCGATGCTTCAACACTAACAAACGTTTGAGATCCGATCAAAAGTTGGTAATTGTCGATATGTTTGAAACGAAATAAGATACATTCCATTCGTTGTGAGTGCAATCGGAACATTCCGTACCCGTTCGCAATTTCCGTAAATGCCGCCTCTCACGGAAAAGATTATCAGCAACATACAGTTTCAATAATTACCTCATTTTTGTCGGGGTAGGATTCAGTTTTATTCTGAAAACTCTTGCGCTTTATCGCTTTCGTTGTTTTGTTAAAGCAATAACATACATGCTTACTAAACCGATTTTAATTGAAACATTAATTCAAGGTAAAACATGTTTAAACTATGCGTCGAAGTTAAGTTCATTTGTTCTGTTTCACAAAACTTAAGATCACTACAAATATATAAACTATATTAATTATATAAATAAAACACACACACATCCTAAGTTGCTTAAACTTGAGCATTACAAATATGCGAATCCCTTCATGTGTTGTTTATTGTAAAATATAATTAGTTCTATTCTAAGTGTTTACTTGCATTAGTGTTCAAAACTTTATGAAAACCATGTTTAATCTGTATCCCAGAATAAACCTCTGCATTTCCATTGATATTTTTTCAAACTCGTGATATAAGCCATATGATATTTATTTTTATTATTTTTGTACTCTATTTATTTATTCATTAAAATACATTATTATTGCCAATTTCAACATGAAGGTAAATGTGCATATTCAGAAATATAACAATATGTGTATGTGTTTTTTGTAAAGGCATTTAAGCTTGTCAGAATAAAATTTTGAAAATCATTGTCAAAAAACAGAAAACCAAAAACAAACATTACTAAGAAGGGCGAGTTATATCGATAGAGGTGTCATTTTGAACTTGTAAATATAAACCAATCACGAAGTGATTTGAATTCGAGGTATATAAAAGAACTACTATGTTCATATTGGAATACAGAAACTGTATTCTCGATCGTAATACTATCAATATCCAATTATGAAACATAGATAACTATATATAACGAGATCAAGAAAATACAACAACTTGCATTTGGGGCGTAATATACGAAACCAAACCTATTGATGGGTATACATATAGCCGTGAGTGCATATTGAGACATTAACTAAACACACCCCTTTGTTATCGGTGGGTATGCAATTAATGCTGTTTATTTTCGAGCAGATATTTGTGTTGTTTTGAGAGTATTTATTTATTGATTAAAACAGTTCACATGCATTTTTTTTTGTCTTTTTTATTACATTGTCATCATTTCTCAGGTTGAGATAAATGTACTATATGTTAATGCTTTTCACTTGGAGCGAAACATAAGGTTAACTAATAAGTTGTCTTATATTGCGCTGAGCATGCGATGAACATATTAATACATATCTAACATTAGTAGACAGTAACAAAAAATGAATACGTGTATTATTCATTTAAACATTACAAAAAATGAATAAACTGATAGGACATTGATGTAGTCTTCATTATATATTAGGACAGAGATAGGACTTCACACGATTCAGGGTGCAACTATAAAGGGACAAACATGATTTGCTTGGTGACATACTCTAACAAATCCAAGAAAATTCAAATTGTGCAATCGTAGTTAAGGCTTTGAGCATAGTTTAGTCATTTTACCTTGAATATTTTCAAACTTATACATTTCTATTCAGCAGATTTGCGTCGACTACTTCAGAGGGAATGGGGGGACCACAGGAATAGGGCGCCACACCCTGCTATTTTAATCTAGACCGTTCCCTCCTTCATATTTAAACTAACATAGTAAAGAAATAAATAACAAATAAATCACATGATAAACACTGTTTTCGATGTTCATATTTTAGGAACTTTAATATTTGTATCATATAATATTTACATTAAAGTACATTATGAGACGATAAGCAATATGCATACTCCCTTTAATTGCTACATGCGTAATACATAAGCAGAATATGCGAACAAATAAAAAATAGTGTTCTGTCCGGTCCGGCTGTTTTGTTGTTTTTAAGCACCTTCAGTGCCTGGATCACAGGGTTGGTGATGACTCTTAGAGGAATGTCTGCAGGAGGGATATCCGTTGTCACTGATGGTTGAGATCGGTTAAAAAGATCAGCAGTCTATTTAATACATGCGTGAACAGAAAACCATTTTCAGTATTTATCATCGGTATACATGTCTGTACTATTTTAGTAATATTTAAAAATATGTGTCATTATCTGTAATGAATAACTAATTTGCCGTATACCAAACTTAGTTATTGGTCTGCCAACTGTGACAGCATCACAGTTATTTGTATTCATGAGCTGTTACATCGAACTATCAAGCTGTATCCAGCTGTTGTCTTGGGCACTAAACCAGATATGTACCGTAACTAAAGGGCCCAGCAAATGGTCAAATGCATCACAAAGCAAATAGTTATATTATTTCGCAAAAAAAAAATGTTTAAGAAAAAATGTTAAGACCATATATGTCGTATATGTCGTAGTGTTAACAATAATTCAAGGATTTCAACTGTCCTTGCTTAGCATTTTACTTTACAATACAGCCACTTTTAGTTTGAAAGCATTATGGTATACATGCGTGGGGTTTTCATGATTCTTTAGACAAGTATCAAATAATATTGCGAGCACATGTGAAGATGCTTTTACCTTTCTGACAGAAATAATTTATCACAAGGTTATATATTTGAGAAGTTAGCATATCAGTTACAGATGGAAGAAATGCTGCGACTTTGTATCTTGTATGTAATGCTTGAATTCAATAAACATTACTACACCCAAGATAACATTATTATTTAACATACCGCACCTATATGAAATACGAGCTAATTATAACAGGAAATTGCATGCAACATATATTCTTTATGGTATTCGCGATTTTGTTTGTCATTTAGTTTGTATAAGCCGGTTTCAATTGGTTTGTCTGGTAGCGTCATAACATGTCTTACCAAGATTTTATTTAGACATGGATACAGTTTGCGCATTTTGTAAACAAATATAAAAATGCATCGATATTTGTAATTGTAATTACTATTTATTTATTGTTTCTGTATATTGTTGTTATTCGTCCTATTAATTATAAAGGCTACTCAAGTTTTACACTATTATAAAAGGTTATATAACTAAAACGTTTAAAAAGCAATCGGACGATTCAGCCGAACTTATAATTGTAATTACATTCAAAAACGTTTTCGTCGCAGTACATGAATTATTTACTGACTCATATAATCGTGTAAGCAAACCTATAGCAATTTGGTTTATGAGATAAGAGAACACGTTTAATGCCAATGTATGATCAAATGAATCAGTTGTTAAATAAGATAATCACAGAAGCATTTTTACCACAGTCACCTTGCATTAAACACCTTGTACCATAATCAGCAATTATAAAAAACCAATCCGTCAAAAAAAGACATTCAAGTGATCCGAATGGCTTATCTTATTCACGACACTGTCAATTTGAGCTTCGTTCTGGATACACTTGACTTTATCAATGTGCGTAAGGTTTTGTCACATATAAGCCTGTGAAGTCCGCACAGGTTAATCAATGGCGACACTATCCACCTCAATTGTATTTTCACTAAAAAACGACTTCTTAATAATGACTTAAACAATAAATGCGGAAACTGTAGTCCCTGACTAATTTATGAGGACCGAACAGGCTTATCTGGGAAAACACTTTACGCACATGCAATGGCCGAGATTTCATGTCACTATAAACATAACACACATGAAGATGACGCGTGTTCACACTTTCTCATGTAATACTTGTTGCAAGCGTGACGGTATATTGTACTTAAATAATGTATTTTAACGTGTTCTACTTGTACAAGGATATTTAGAAACATCACGAGCAAACAGATCTACTGAATACAAGTTTTGTCCTATTATGTTTCACACTTTGCATTCAACATTTCCATTAAAACAAAAAAAACATTATATAACAAGAAATTCGAGATACGTATGCCGTTTTATTTAGCATTTAGAAAATTGAGAATTACATTTCAAACCGAGAGAGTTTGACAGAAACCAAACTTTTTTTATTAGAAAACAAATCAATATGAAACTGAATTATTACCTTTCCTTAAGAGATAGGATTTCACAGATAAAACATTCTCTAACCACAGTGAATATCAACGCAAATGACAGTTGAGTCTATTAAATTGGATTTACAGACCTATACAACAACTTCATCTGAAGTTAATGGCTAAAGATATTAAATTTTACGCCAAGAAGAAAAGCTTAATGTGAAGGTATGTAATATCTACTCGGGAATCTAAGGCTTCTTGTACTCGATGTCTGCTATGAAGTCACGCTTGGTTTCTTGGTCTCATTAGCGGACAGCGTAGCTTTTTATCAGACTGCGCGATGTTTCGTGGTAGACAATACACGATTGAGGATGCTGGTGTATTCACGTGTATACACTGAGCTTAGTATTGTGTGTGTGTGTGTCTACAGTTTGGGATATTGGTACGAATAGATGCTTATAGTTCGAATGAGTCTAATAACTAGGGATTAAACTCGTTCATAGGTTGGAACGTGTATGATATTAATACCCGTTTCTTTCTCGATTGCAAAAACAACAAACACAAATAAATCAATACACAACACATGATATTATGGAACCTTTTGACATTCTTCGGCATGACATGCGCTCTTAGAATTAAGCAAACATTACCAGAAATTCTGGTACTGATGTCGCAAGGGAAGGATCCTAGCGTTTGGAGAATAATTCGTTAGCTGACAATAACCTGGTGAACTAAGATATTTTTTTAGAAAACATGTCCCAGAGTGAAGAATCCTGATTTCGCGTACAAAAGAAAGCGTATTTCGTCCATCTGAGCAATAACCGCAACAAGTGCAGTGAACGTGTGATTGATCGGCAACAGCTTTTCTATATTTGATTAATCCATTCTTTATGCTGGTTTTTGGGTCACACTTCGACTTGCTCATAATATAGTGTTTTCTTACGACATATATATTATCTTTACATACGCCTGCGGTTAGATTACTTAATTTTTGATAGTATTGTTGTTATTCTAAATAATCTGTAGCAAATGTGAATTAACGTTAAATGTGCTTAATCAAACGTGTTTTTGAACATTGGTGCACAATTAAAAGAAGAGTAACGTTGCAGTTTTGACAAATTTGAGAAAATTGAAATTGCAATACATACTAATACATTCTATTTAATTTGATTTTTAAAACAAGACTGGTCAATAATCATAAATACTAAACCCCGTATCGTTAAAAGCCTATTCGTCTGTTGCAGCAGTTGGATTTATACGTTGTTTATAACTTTGCCTCGCCCTGTGAAAAGGGGGTTTAATGTATGTGCGTAAAGTGTCGTCAAAGATTAGCCTGTGAAGTCCGCACAGGCTAATCAGGCACGACTCTTCCACTTAAACTAGATTTTTGCTAAGATGATAATCTATTTGACCAAAAGATACCATGAAAGCATAAAGTGTCGTCCCTGATTAGCCTGTGCGGACTGCACAAACTTATGTGGGACGATACTTTACGCACATGCATTAAACCCCCTTTTTCAGAGCGCGTCTCAATTAAATGCGGAGCATAACGAGGTATGGAAAACTAATTTTGGTTTTTGTATAACTGTGTAAATAAATTCAGAATATAACACACGCTTTCATTACATTTATTCGTCAAGGAGGTCGTATCTTGTTAGTTGATCAACAAAACATTATAATTGAACATATAATACATGCATTGCATTGATACGCTTTCATTAACTTAAATCTACGCTTCAGACTGATGTACTCGCGTTTGCAAAACAAAATCAAATTTAAATTGTATATCAAATACATGTGCATTTAATCCACCACCATGCATAATCATTATCTTTTGAATAGCATGTCCGCACATGTTTAGTTCAGATACTTATTGACCGAATGTTTTTGATGCGTTTTGACACACACTTCGTATCGGGTCGACTGGTGGTGTATACTAGTTGTAAACTTCTATTAATGCCTTAAGTCACAATAAGAAATAAATCACCGCATCAAATGACACACAGCTTTTATCTTGAAATAATCGGTTTAAACTTGATAGTAACATTTGGGTAGTGATACATTCCGCAACTCTAGCGAATATTGCGTTTATCTTCCTCATTGATTGGCGAGACTGTGCAATAGAACATTTAAAGTAACGGTGTTTTAACTTCGATGTGAATACAATTTTGCACTGAAAAAAAATCAAAACAAATCGGTGTCCGATGTTTAAATGAATATATCAATAAATGTGAATATGCATATTTTCGTTTTGGATATTATAATTGGTAATCGAATAAAGGTCGACCAAACATGCTGTTTGTGCAAGCTTATTTATTCTGAGCGGCTGCAGTTAGTTCAATCGTCATTTCGGTGGCCGATAACTGAAAACGGTAGCACTGAATTGACGCGATTGGATTCGGCTACAAACTGACGTTTTATTGGATAAAACGTGGAAGCTTTAATGCTTTGCATGTTCTCGGTTTAGTGTTCTCATGTATTTGCTTTCATAAACTATGTATGTGTGCATAAGTTGCAAAAACAAACAATATGAAAAACAAAACAACAACAACTTATGTTTGATACCTGAAGATAGCGGATATTTAAACATTTAAAACCTGTGTTGTACTCGATGAAAAATTTACCAAGTGGAGATAAATGGCCTTCTAGTAAAAAATTATAATTGTTTTGAGGACAAATGCAGGTAGGAAATTATGGTTCATTTTAAAAACGATATATGATCCTGTTAACACCTGACTTTTCTTATACATATGAGGTCGGTAGAATATGACGTGATATAAGTAAACGCTATTTTATTTTAACGTCGTTCCGACACGAATTCAAGTCGGAAGCTTGACAAGATGCAAATTAATATTAATATTAATCATTAGTTTTACGACAAAACAAGACGAATACCTTATTACTAATTTATTAAATAATACTAGTAAACAACATTAAACTTATTGTAATATGTAAAACTATATGTAATAATAATTATAACTCTTCAACTGTTCATCCTTAATTTACAGTCATTCATATTTCCCTGCATAAGATGCACATTGTGAATCTTTCATTATGCTGATTATTGCATGATTTATGTGCTGTTTCCTTCTACACTAAGGATATTTATGTCATATGTGCACGTTGAAAGTAATGTTGCTCAGTATGTCCAAATTCTATTAATTTCATTAGTTCATATACAATTACTCTGCTACAGTAAATTTGGCAATAACTGTTTATACGTAGCGTTGTTTGTGCTCCATATTAAATAAATAGCTTACAATCAGCCAATTGCGTCTGATTGTTTGGACTAAACCTGACTTGTAACGTGAAATAGCATTCTTTAAGAATTTGTTCTGTTCTCATTATATTAAAAATGGCTCAGAATCAGCATATTTATTCTTATTGTTTGGACTGCATCTCCGTCCGTCCGCATAAAATCAAGCCTCCGATTTTTCAAATGATACGTGTATGAAACTTGGAAAACCTCTAAATGTAAAGGATAAAGGTCGATCTTTTGTGTTTTGACCATGGCTAAAAGTGTATGTCAACATTAACAAATAAAAAATAGAACAACACTTAATGTTGTTATAGTTCAAAATTAAAAAAATAACTACAATAACCCTCGGTTTATACTTAAGGCTATATAATAACTATTGGTTTGTCAAGAAATCCCTCTCTCAATTCATCCGTCAGTCTTCTGTCTGTTCGAGAAAATATCGCGAAAGAACATACGAAACCTTGATTTCTTAACTTAATACAGAAAAATTTAGTTTAAACTTGATATACTTATAAAAGACAATGTCAAGATTATGCACGACTTCTTGATTTTTCAGAGGTCAAATGTCAGGTCAATGTTATTAAAAAAAAAACACAACATTATATTTAAATACCTTTAATTACATTAAATATGATATAGAAACTTACACATCGAATACATGTATAGGATAAACAGTTTGCATTGTGTCTCTGATCGTCCGTCCCTCTATCCGTTTACAAAAACACAAATAAGTCGAAAAGTAAATGAACTATATTTGACCACACAAATTGATTTGTATATTTAAAGTGATGAAAACATCAGCCAATACTCTTAAGTCTCTAAAGATCCAGTTGGAAGTTTTAAATGTTCACGAATACGCACATTTGCGATAGATAATAATAATAATAATAATAATAATAATAATAATAATAATAATAATAATAATAATAATAATAATAATAATAAAATCTTTATTTAAAGAAGATATACTTGTTAAGAAATACATCAGATGAAATTACATAATAAGCAATTTATATAATACATTTCTTATTTTCAACAAGGTCTTCTAACATAATACAATTTACAACAAATACATCATATTTTATCTTAAGCAATAAGAACAAAATATAAATAATCATATATGCATGCACAAATAATAAAATATATCATAATTAAAAAAAAACGCACTCTTAAACAAACAAACACGCACGCAAGTACTCGACGGGTTAGACTTAATGACCATTACCTTTTAAGTTTTGATTTGAAAATAACGCAACAAAAAAAACAATCAAAACACATGACAGACATAAAACTACAATTACCAATTATGCAAGAACAGTATTCCAACATTAAACTTAGGTTATTTACTAAAAAAAAAGGAAAAGGTTTTCATGTTCAGCATACATTTCTTTGCAACATAAGTATATAAACAATCGATTATACATTAACACAAATAATCGACATATTCGCACTCCGAAATGAAACATGTTATTAGCACGTATAACATGTGTTACAGACCAGCGTATGTACAACACTGTTCAATAACACGTCAAAGAGTGCTGGATACATCGTTTCTGGATTAATAATGATGATACATGTTTGTGTAAACACCCTGTTTATGCCTTAAATCAATGCCAGTTTGAACTTATTGGTATTCGGGCTGCTGTTTAAAATCGTCTACGTCAGCGAACAACTATCTATTTTAATGTGTTTTTATTGTATCTTACAATGTTGATGCTATTTATTTAACGATGTTTATGCATGATCTTGTTTCAAACAGACTTGTATTAATAATAGTTACACAATATTTCAATTATTGTACGGATATGTTTAAAAACAATCTGTTTTACCAGATAAATGTTATCGTTTTATACAAACATAGAAGAAAGTGTCTAACTCAGTTATCTGACAAAAACGTTATTCTTAAATCGATGATTTGATTCAATACATCTATAATATATATATATATGTTGTTGTGTTTTTTTTAAATAGGTTATTTTGTGAAGGGGACTTTCTTGTACTTTTAACGTTTTCAGTTATCAACATTAAGCATTTACCAAATGTTTTGGTAAACTTAGCAGTTTATTTTAACAAGCATGTTTTAATACGATCTCAAGTGTGTTTTCATTCTATGCGATATTTTATATAAATTCTCCAAAGGTTGGCTTACTTACACGATTCACGAAGATTTGTTATTAAAGCATGGTTTAAATGTAAGGTCCTAGATCTCTAAACAGCATTAAGTAACGACGGGAAGTAATTAAATACTTCGCCTAATTCGCACAAGTCAACAAATGTTACGATGTTTGAATATCTGAATCTATACAGTTTCTTCGTATTATTGAAGCGAACCTTAAACTGTTTTTCTTATTCTTATTTTGTTATTTCTAACTCGTATTTCAAAAATGTGCGTGTTTACTTTAAAAATGTGCTGAATTCATTGAAAGCATTCTTCGGTGATAAACATAATAATATAAAACTAATACTTTCCCCCATTGAATTGTTCACTGTTTAAATGCTAACGCCGTTCAATATATGCACAATAAACCCTACCTATAGTATCATTTAAATTGAAAAATCATATAACTACAATTTCATAGCTCATTTCACCTGTAAATACATGTGATTTTACTGGTCAACATGTTTTCATTTTCCTAGGCCATCGAAAGTTATCTGCGGTCCGTTTAGTTCACGCGCCTTATTCATGAAGAGTAGAATACACTCATTGAACACAATAGCCGATAAGAATCCGATATGTGTATGCCGACACAATGTGTAAGAAGTATATCAAATATTGTTTAGACAAAGTAACACTTAGATCTAGGATACGAATTGAATCCGAGACGGTACAATTGTTGTTGTATGTACTATGTATGTATGCAATTCTGTACCAAACCTTTTCAATCACTCTGTTATTGTAGTCCATAATTTAGCGGACTGATTGATTGCTATGCGGAAGTAGAAATAAACTTCATTAGACAATCCGATAGGGGGATTTTTCCCCACATAGAAGATGCAAATCTTTTCTATCTCGATTTATTTTCTTTTTGTTGATAATTACGATCTTTGTATTTAAGTTGTTCACCCCAACTCCAAGCTCATTATTAAACGGTTAGACTATAACCGCCTTATATGTTTGAGACGTTGCCCTCATGAATTGTACAATGATAATATAAGCTGTCTGTAAATCCTAGTAACCGCTTGACGTTTTGTTTTAAATATTGCTTATGATGCATATGCATCATAGTATTTGAACATGTTTTCTAACAAGATTATCATATCAATGATGGTGTGTCTATTAAACCCACAGCTCAATGTAGGAGCATTTTACTATCGTATACGTGATGTTTTGATACATTGGCATGCGAAATATGTTGTCAGTGTCACTAAGAGATGTTGGTTTTCAGTTTCGAATGGATATCGGATAAGTATCTTTAGTTGAACAAACATATTCAGTATTTCTATTACATACGACCCGCAGTCGATCAATGAAGCATTTAAGCATTTAATTACCGTGAAGGAATTAAGTCATGCGTCAAATTTGTATACATCGCTATTCATTACGGAGAAAGAATCACTCGCGAGGGTGTTTTTCAGCGAAATTTATTGATGAAGAATGTTATCCCCCATGAAGTACGAAATGCGTATCGATTGCTTTTTTTATGTGACACATATGTGGCGTAATGGAGTTCATTAGCAAACCAAGTGAATGTAATGAAGTCATTTCGCCGTTAAACAGTTTTGTCAATGGGCTGGACGACATTCAGTGAAGAGTATTATGTTGCTTTTGTCGACGAATCACTGATTATGTTTTGAGAAGATTTTGTATCGTTTTTTGTCGAAAACCATGAAGTGAAATTTGACTGTTGTACTAATCATGCTTCAATACTTCAAATTGTAAACGTCACATACATAAGGATTATCCAAAAAATCCACAAAGAAGATTTGATTTGCGTCACGCAAAACGGGTATTATGCCATATTCCCAGTCGCGCAGTATAATCTGGACATACCCTGTCCAATTTTTTTAATTTAAATACAGTGTACGTAAATATCATGTGTTGTATTGGAACAGATATGTGTTTTTTGTGCTTTATTCGTTTGACATGTTAAGCAATAAAAGCTGACTACGCCCTCCTTTACTTAATGTGTAATGGTATGTGAGTGTTTTCTATTGAGTCGTATTATGTTTAAATAAAATTGGTAAAGAATAGTATATAAAATAATATAAATATAAAATGGAAGTAATTAAGGTCTGTAATCTGTGTTTGACAAATGTATATTGTTATGCTTATTGAATTGATCGCAACGTCAATATATTTTTTTCTGGCTTATTGAATATTGTAATTCAAATAGTATTAAACGGTGGAATGTGCGGAATATTTAGACGATCATTCCTTCAATTACAAACTTACTTTCGAATGTATATTATACAAATAAATAACTGTTGTGAATACATGTTGACATGCTGCTTACATAATATTTACATAATTTGTAGACATCTTTAAAAAGGTCTTTACATAATTACGATTGCTGGCCGTGCACAAAATATTAATATTATATCACCATACTACCAACGTGTATTGTTTCGAATATTTCGCTGCCGAGGTCATCAACTCCACCGATTATGATTGTTCTTTACACCACATAACAATAATGTAAAGTAAGTGGCGCACATATGTTATGTAAATCATTACCTAATGTATACATCGTTCCTTAGGCTAAACGATATATTAATACTTTATCCGATATATGGTTCCGAGCATTGTGAAATTATAAAGGTTTCTCAGGTTTTACACTATTATAAAGGTTTATATAACTTAAACATGTAAAAGCAATCGGACGATTCAGCCGAACTTATAATTGTAATAACTCTCAAAAAACATTTTCGTCGCAGAAAATGAATTTTCAACTAACTTACATAATAGTGTAAGCAAACCTATAGCAATTTGGTTTAGGAGGTAAGAGAACACGTTGAATGAAAATGTATGATCAAATGAATCAGTTGTTAAATAAGCTAATAACAGAAGCAATTTTACCACAGTCACTCTGCATTTAACACCCTGTACCATAATCTGCAATTATTAAAAACCAATCCGTCAAATTAAGACGTTCAAGTGATCCAAATGGCTTATCTTATTCACGTCACTGTCAATTTGAGCTTCTTTCTGGAAAAACTTGGCTTGATGAACGCGCGTAATGTGTCGTCACAGATAAGCCGTGCAGTCCGAACAGGTTAATCAATGGCGACACTATCCACCTAAATTGGATTTTCTCTACAGAACGACTTCTTTATAATGACGAAAACAATAACAACGGAAAGTTTAGTCCTTGATAAATGTATGAGGATTGAACAGGCACATCTGGGACAACACTTTGCGCACATACATCGAGCGAGATTCCATATCACTTCAACACATAACACACATGACGCGTGTTCACACATTTTCATTAAATACTTTTTCAAGCGTGACGGTATATTGTTCTTATAATGTATTTTAACGTGTTCTACTTGTACAGGATATTAAGAAACAACAACAGAACTTCTGAATGAACGTTTTGTAATATTATGTTTCACATGTTTGCATGCCACATTTACTATTCAAAAGAACATATGATATCAAGAAATTCGAGACACGTATGCCGTTTTATTTAGAAGTTAGAAAATTGAGAATTACATTTAAAACCATATGAGTTTGACAGAAACCACGCGTGTTTTTAGAAAATTAGAAAATGAATAAATATAAAACTGAATTGTTACCTTAGAGATACTATTTTACAGATAATTCATTATCTAACCACAGTGGATATCTACGCACTTGACAGTTCATCTTATTAAACTGGATTTATAGACATATAAAACAATTTAATCTGAAGTTAATGACTCTGTTAAATTTTACACCAAGCAGAAAAGCTAAATGTGAAGGTTCGAGCTATTCGAGATTATAAGGCTTCTTGTAATCGTTAAACCTACGCTATGAAGTCACACACGGTTTCATGGTCTCATTAGCGGAAAGCGTAGCTTCTTATCAGACTGCGCGATGTTTCTTGGTAGACAATATACGATAGACGAAGCTGGTGAATTTACGCGTTTACACTGAGCTAAGTATTGTGTGTGTGCGTGTGCGCGTGTGTGTGTGTGTCTTTACAGTTTGGGATGTTGATACGAATATATGCTTACATTTCGAATGAGTTTTATAATTAGGGATTAAGCTCGTTCATATGTAAGACCGTGTATCATAGTAATACCCGTTTTTTTCTCGATTGCAAAAAAACAACAAACACGCTGAGTCAAAATAAACCAATACTCACCACATGATCTTATGGATCATTCTTCGGCATGACATGCGCTCTAAAATTAACCAACCATAACCAGATATTCTGGTACCGTTGTCGCAACGGAAGGATCCTAGCGTTTGGAGAATAATTCGTTAGCTTACAATAACCGGTTGTACAAAGAGATTTTTTATCTCTAGAAAACATGTCCCAGATTGAAGAATCCTGATTTTGCGTACCAAAGAAAGAATGTTTCGTTCATCTGAGCAATTACTGTAACAAGTGCAGTGTACGTCTGATTGATCGGCAACAGCTTTTCTATAGCCTGTTTTCCTATCTATTCGGCCACTTATGGATATCATGAGCTGTGGATTGTTAATTAACAATAAAATTAACCATTATAACACATTGTGTTAACAAAATATACATAACAAACAAGTTTTAACGCGAACTTCCATCGAAAACGGTTTGTTTACAAAAACATACCTCGTTTTTCATTTGACAGTTGTAGGTCAGGATCGCTCTGACGCTTCTTATCTATTCGGCCACTCTGATTCGTCGATCATTGGCGCGTGCAATGACGTGTAGAATGAGGTTCAATACGGGGATTACTTAATTTGCATAAGGCTGAGTTGAATTAGTCGTTTGGTTTTGTGTGTGTGTGTATTTTATATCGAATGCAACGACTCTCAGTAACAAAACAATTCTGTATTCACAAAAATCGAAAACTATAAAGGTGATCAGTAACTTGTTTTAACATTTTTTGGCGAACAGATTATTTAAACATGTAAACAAACAATTCAATGAAACTTAATTTATCAACAATGACGCCAACGGAACTCGTCACCGCGACACAAAACACTTAAACGACAGAATGCCAAGTGCATTCCATGTCCGCACAAGTCACATTGGCCCTAGCTGAGGAGTTTAATGTGAGGGCGGTCATTAAAGGTTGGTGACTGGCGTTGTTGACAAACGCAGCAGACCTCCTAATCGTCATCGTACTCATCACCTTCATTTTCAGGCTCCGAATCTTCGAGGATGCTATATACGTTTACGGCAAATTCGTTATTGGCAAATTCTTCTTCTGTGCTGGCTTCTTTCCTTAATCACGCGGCTTTTGCGATGAGCTTTCCTTGTCTAGCTCGTCGATTTCGGTCATAAATTGATCGCCGGTAATTTCACGACCACTTGGACTGGTCTCGTTTTTTTTAATTATTTTGTTTTCAATCTGCAAAAACAACACATTGATGTCACCGTTTGGGTCACTTTGTTCTTCGAGAAGTTTCGTATAGCCTCTTACCCCCCCCCCCTCGCATTGCATCCGCTTTCTGTTACGGCGTCTCTAAATGATTCACATGGGGGGGGTCTCTGGCGCGATGGCGCTTCTGTTGATGTAAACAGCTTAGAAGGACTGAATATTTCCTCTTGGAATGCAATATTTTTCGTATAATATCACCTTAAAAAAACAAAGAAAGGGGGCATGTAGTTCCCAGCAGCGTAAGTTATACGAGACCCAATTCTACTTCTGTGAAGAGGGTTTCTCGTCCGAAATATTCGGATCGATCTCGCCGCTTATCCCTATCACGGAGCGTCTGGTATGGGATGCCATACTCCACGGCCGTCTTCCTCAAAGATTTTTTTTCAACCGAACCTCAGAAACTGCCTTTAACATGGTCTCATTGGATTACCTTATGTACCTATTATGGTAACTCGATGGGTTTGCCTTGCATAAAAAGGTGTGCGGTGATTTAATAACGGACGCAACTTGGATTTTAATTGTGAACGCTTATTTTTTAACGGATCGCCAAAAACCGAAAGTAAACATAACCCATGACGGGCCTCAAATTAAGCGCTTCTGTAATAGTGAAGAAGGCCCGTGACCCAAGAAAACATGTAAACGCTGACGAGTGCCTGCATTGTGAACATCCGACGAAAAATAACTATTTTAGAGTTATTTGCATGTGAATTGAGGTTAAATTGTGTACAGATCAATACATTATATACAAGAAAAACGGGTTAAATCTATTTTTGACGCATTTTAGTATCCCGATGATCAAGGAGCGAATGTTATGATTACTTGCTGAGAATTCGGACACGTGCGGATACGCGGATTCACAGTTAATGACGTCATAAGAAAGTGGCCGAATAGATAGGAATGACCGAATAGATAGAAAGAAGGCTATTTGATTTATCCATTCATTCTGCTGGTTTTCAGTCACACTTCGACTTGCTATTAATGTAGTGTTTTTTTACGACATATGTTTGAGCTATATCTGTTTCTGCGTGTATATAACTGCTTTTATAATAGTTATATAAATAATTGTATTGTTTTTACTCAAAATGTGCTGTTGCGTACGTGATTGTACTTTGACTGTGCTGTAGCAAACGTGTTTTTATTTTAAATGTGATATAGCAAACGAGTTGTTGAACATTGGTACACAATTACAAGAAGAGATACGTTTCAGTTTTTACAACTTTGAGCAGATTGAACGTGTAATACATACTGACACATTCAATTCAATTAATTTTAAAAACAGGAATGGTCAATAACCATACAATTTAATACTGAACCTTGTATTGTTAAAAGCCTATTCATCTGTTTCTGCATTTGGAGTTTGACATGGTTTATAACTGAGCCTGTGCAGTCGGCATAGACTTATCAGGGACGACACTACCGCCTAAACTGGATTTTAGCTAAACGGAGGCATCATTTGAATAAAAGATACAATGCCAGCGGAAAGTGTCGTCCCTGATTAGCATATGCGGTCTGCACAGACTAATTTGGGGCGATACTTTACGCGCATACATTAAACCACCTTTTTCAGAGCGCGTCTCAATTAAATGCGGAGGTATGGACCACTAATAACGTTGTACATCAATTCAGAATATTACAAACGCTTTCATTCCGTTTATGATACAAGAAGGTCGTATCTTGTTATATGATGACAAACACATGATACATGTATTGCATTATACGCTTTCATTAACATACATAAACGCTTCAGACTGACGAACTCGCATTTGGAAAACGAAATCTAATTTAAATTGTGTATAAAATAAATGTGCATTAAATCCACCACCATGCATAATCATCTTTTGAATAGCATGTCCGCACATCTTTAGTTCGAATACTCATTGAACGAATGCTTTTTATGCGTTTCGACACACGTTTCGTATCTGGTCGAATGGTGGTGTATACTAGTTGTAAACTTCTATTAATGCCTTAAGTCAAAATAAGAAATAAATCACCGTATCAAATGACACACAACTTTTATCTTGTAATAGTCGGTTTAAACTTGATTGTAACATTTTGGTATGATACACTCCGCTGCTGTAGCGAATATTGCGTTTATGTTCCTCATTACTAGGCGAGACTGTGCAATAAAACATTTAAAGTGACGGTGTTTTAACTTCGATGTGAATACAATTTTGCACTGAAAACAATCTAAATAAAGCGGTGTTCGATGTTTAAATGAGTATATCAATAAATGTTTATATTTTTATTTTTGATATTAAGATCGGTAATGGAATACAGGTCGACCAAACATGCTGTTTGCGCAAGCTTATTTTTTCTGAACGGTTGTAAATACTTCAATCGTCATTACGTAGCCGATAGCTGTAAACGGTAGCACTGAATTGACGCGATTGGATTCGGCTACACGCTAACGGTGTATTAGATAAAACATGGAAACTGTAATGCTTTTCATGTCCTCGGTTTAGTGTTCTCAGGTATTGGCTTTCATATACGATTTATGTGTGCATAAGTTGCGAAACAACAACTTAATTATTCTGACGAAAACAAACAATATGAAAAAGAAAACAACAACAGCTAATGTTTGATAACTGAAGATAACGGATATGTTTATAAACATTTGAAACCTGTGTTGTACTCGATGAAAAACTTACCAAGTGAAGATATTTGGCCGTCTAGTGAAAACTATAATTGTTGTGAGGACAGTTGCAGGTAGGAAATAACGGTCCATTTTGAAAATGATATATGATCCTGTTAACACCTGCCTTTTCTTATACATATGTGGTCGGTAGATAATGGCATCATATCGGTAAACGCTATTTTCATGTAATGTCGTTCCGACATGTATTCACGTCAGAAGCTTTACAAGATGCAAGTTATTATTAGCAATAGTCATTTATTTTATAACAATGCAACATGAATGCATTATTACTTATTTATTAAATACATACTACAAAACCACATTGCACTTATTTATACTATTTCATAATAAGTATAACCTTTCCTCGGTTCAATTTTTATTTACAGTTCGCCATATTGCCCTGCGTAAAATTCACACTCTGAAGCTTGCATTATACTGATAATTTCATCATTTATGTACTGTTTCCTTCTACTCTATAGATTATTTGTGCCGTTGTATGAATTGTCATAGTGATTTTGTGAAGTTTGACACATACTATTAATTTCATCATTTCATATGACATTACTCTGTTACAGTAAATTGAAACTTGGTATACTTATAAAAGGCAATTTCAATATTATTCTCGTCCTCTTGGTTTTCAGAGGTCAAATGTCAGGTTGCCGTTATCAAAAAAAATAGAAATTTGAATACCAAAAATTAATTTAAATATGATATAAAAATGCACAATAATTATACGTGTATGGGATAAAATGTTTTCCTTGTGTCTATGATCGTCCGTCTCTCTGCCCGTTCGCAAAAACTTTAATAGGTCGAAAAGTAAATGAAATATATGACCACAAACATTGGTTTATATATTGAAAGTGAAGACACGATTATCCAATACTGATAATTCTATAGAGATCCGATTGAAAGTTTGTTTTAAATGTTCACGAATAAGGACATGTGCGACAAATGAAACAGTTTTCATGTGAAACATACATTCCCTTTCAACATTACTTCGAATAAACAATCGATTATACATTGATAAAAATGATTAACGTATTTGCACTCCCAAACGGAACATGTTATTAGCACGTATAACATATGTCACAGACGGAGTATGTGCAAAGTGTTCAGTAACGCGTGTAATAGTGCTGGATAAGAAATATTGCAGCGTTACTGGATTAATTATCATGATACATGGTACTGTAAAACCTATGTTTAAAACCTTAAAAGGGCTGTTTCAAAATCAAAACAATGTCAGCTTACTTATTGAATCAACTCTTAAACTAACTCGTTCTATCACTTTGTGACTGTTGTGAAGAAATGATCTGCAACATGGTTTTCGCTATAGGTCAACCTTAAGGTAATTTCAAAAATAATAATAATATATTGATATTGCTGAAAAAATTATTTAATTATGAATCGTTACACATGTGCAGATCCTGGGAAATTTCAAGGTAATTTACAATCTCCATTTGATAGGGGTTTCTTCGGCAGATGACTCCCCTCTTCCTTGCAAAACTTTCAAAGCCTGACGTTAATAAGAGTGGGACGGTGGAAACTCAAATAGATACAGAGTTTTACGTTGTGTCGTATAACCCTGAGAATGTGGTATCAATAATCTGTATATGATTATACTTTATGATAAACCAATGTGAATATCTAAAACATGTTTTTGTGTAAAGTACGTTATATTTTGTAGGGGACTTTATTGGACTTGAAACGTTTACAGTAACGTCACGTCAGTAATAAACGTTAAGGATTTACCAAATGTTTTAGTAAAATAACAAGGTTTAATTTAACAAGCATGTGTAAACACGATCTCAAATTTGTTTTAATTTTACATGATATTTTATAAAATTCTCCAAAGAAAAGCTTACTCACAAAATGTATGAAGATTTTGTATTTAAGCGTGGTTTAAACTATTAGGTTCTATATCATTAAACAACGACGAGTATTAATGTAATACTTTGTTTTATTTGCAATAGTCAAAAAATGGTACGATGTGTGCAAATCTGAAGCTAATAAATTTCTTTGTATTATTGAAGCGAACTTTAACATGTTCTTCTTATATAGTTATTTCTAATTCGCTTTTCAAACATTTGCGTTTTAACTTTCACAATGTGCTGAAATTATTAAAAAACATTATTCGATAAACATGATAATATTCAGCTATTACTTTTCGAAATTGAATTCTTCACTGTTTCATTGCTAACGAAGGTAAATATATGCACAATAAACCGTGCATAAATCATATAATAAAAATTGCATAGCTTATTTCAACCGTTAGGACGTGTGATTTTATTGGTCAACATTTTAATCATTTACATAGGCCATCAAAAGCTATCTGTGGTCCGTTTAGTTCGCTCGCTTTATTGATGGATTGTGATAGAATTGAATAACTTCAGATAACAACATAATTAATTAGAGTATGAGTATGAGTAGAGTTAAGTATGCCGACACAATGCTAAAGAAGTATATTAAATATTGTTTAGACAAAATTCTCTGAGCTCTATCATACCAATTGAATCCGAGACGGTTCATCGTTGTGTTGTGTACGCTGTATGGATGCAATTCTGTAACCAACCTTTTCAATCACTCTGTGATTGGGGTCTGGAATTTGGCTGACTGATGGATTGCTATACGGAAGTAGAAATATACTTCATCAGACACTCCGCTAGCGGGATTTCTTCATACAGTAGTATGCAAATTTTTACCATCTTGATATATTTTCTTTTTGTTGATACTAACGATCCTTTTTTTCTTAGTTTTCAACCTTAATCCAAGCTTATCATTAAACGGCCAGACTATAACTACCTACTATTTATGAGACGTTGTTCTTATGAATTGTACGATAATTCACATAAGTTTACAAATATATGAAATTTGTAACAATTAATAAACTTAGCTCGTTTGTTATAATATTTGTATATAATACAATCTTCGATTTATATGTAGTTTTTTTTGTTATTTGCGAACTGTTAACGTAAATGCAAATACGAGCGCAAAAACCCGGACATTATGGGCACTATGGTGAAAGCTGTTTTAAAGTAACGTAAGTAATTCATTAACAATTGGATGTTGTGCAACTAATACGATGTTTATTTCGCATCCGCGACTTGATGACCGGTTAAAACACATACTTACTTGGCGTTATAGAGACCTATACAGGGATAGACATGTGAAAGTATGCTGCTAGAACAAAACGGAAAACATTATAGACAATCTATTTGCCGTCAAATACACTTTAATGTTCCTGGTAATGCACTATGAGTGTAAAATATCATAATATCGTTAAAAGTCTATTCACACATTATATTTTAAACAATTATATTGTGTCGACGTTTCGAAACCTCTTTTAGTTAATGTTTACAGAGTGGCACTTACATAGTTAAATGCAAGTTATATGTTCCATTCCACAAACTTATTGTGTATACATCCGTTATTAATCCGTGGTCCAAAAGAGGGCATATTTCGCAAGATTTCATTTTCTCTTCTGGTGTCAAAGCCATTTAGCAATAGCATACATGTTGTGTGTGTGTGTCTGATTCATTAAGGTGCATTTCAATTCGGAGTACGCTAAACGATAACACTTTAGAGTGCATTTTTTACGTATTTAGCTTTTGTAACAATGTCAATGCCAGTTAGTCTAGGTTGTTTACATTCTGGCGTTTTCTTCAAAGTAACATGACATTTATTTTAAATGCAATTTTAAATTAATAAATCCAAAGCAACTGTGGGAAAATTGGACGTCTTCGATTAAAACAGTTTGTAAAAGTTTCTTTGTTAATGTATAATAGCATGAAAATCAATTTGATTTACGTATATAATATGGTATGTAAGTGGTATGTCAGGAAAAGTATTTTGATACTGACGACCTTTTAAAAGTATCGGGTCGTATCGTTGTCAAAAAGTATAATTGTGAAATGAATACACACATATAACTGTGAATTATTTGCAACATACTCTTTGTTTGTTTTCATTTGTTTTTATTTATTTAGACTGGAGTCTTTCATTCATAAATTTGGTCTGGAACTAGTGTCGGATGCACTAGAACCTGTTGAAACCGCCAGTGCTTTGCCTTGACACTTCCAAGGCGGTTAAACAAATGTTATAAGTGTTAATTTAAACTAATATTTTGTGTAGTTTTAGTTATTGGTCACTTTTTTTAAAATACAATTCATGACCCAATGAAAAGAATTACCATTTGCTTACGTAGTTATAGTGAAACCATATTAATACTTTCATTTGGTTCCGTTGAGAGTGTTCAGACCACTAACAGCAATTGTAATGAATATATTATTTCGATTATGACATTGATCCTAGAATACGAAGTCTGTGTCAACAATCAGACCATAATGCATAGTCAATAATTGATTCATAATGCTAAGATTTTTCTATTCAACTTCGAAAGTAGAGCCCATTAATATATTGGTTAAATGGTTTAATGAATTGTTTCTGTAATTTCTGAATGACAGTTACCTCTAAAAGTTTTATAAAATATTGCATATGATGCATACACATTATAGTATTTTATCATGCTTTCTTACAATATTATCATATCAACGAATTTGTGTCTATTAAACCCCCATTTCACCGTGTGAACATTTTACTATTGTATACGTAATAGTTTGATACATTGGCATGCGAAATATGTTTTCAGTTTCATTAAGAAGTGATGGTTTTCAGTTTTGAATGGAGATCTGATAAATCTCTTTAGTTGAACAAACATATTCAGTATTTTCTATAACATACGACCCGCAGTCGCTAAATAAAGCATTTAAGCACTTAATAACCGTGAAGGAATTAAGTCCTGCGTCGAATGTATATTGATCGCTATTTATTACGGAGAAAGAAACACTCGCGAAAGTGTTTTCAGCGAAATTCATTGATGAAAAAATGGTATCCCTCGTGAAATACGAAATACATATCAATTACATTTCCTTTATGTGACACATATGAGGCGAAATGGAGTTCATCAGCCAACCAAGTGCATGTCTTTTCGCTGTAAATAGTTTAGTCATTGGACTGGATGACATTCTGTAAAGAGTATTATGCTGTTTTTGTCAACGAATTACTGGATAAGTTTCAAGAAGATTAAGTAACGCTATATAACAACGAGGTCACTAATGTGACTGCATAATACTGGCACAATTTTATGTGCTTTCTTTGTTGATAAACATGAAGTGTAATTTGACTTTTGTGCTCACCATGCTTCAATACTGTAAATTGTTAACATTCCATACTTAGAATTATCCAAAAAAGCTACACAGAAGATTTGAGTTGCGTCAATCGAAAACGGGTCTTATGACATATGCGGCCAGCGAAGCTACAGAGAAGCCTTCAAAGTCGCGCAATCTGATCAGGAGCTCCTTTGTCCAATATTTTGAATTTAAATACAATGTCATATCACGTGTTGTATTGAAACAGATATGCATGTTTTTCGCGTTATTTGTTTGACACCTTGGGCAATAAAATCTTACTACGCTTTCCCTTACTTAGTGTGTAATAGTATGTGATTTTTCTTTATATTGCATCATATAACATTTAAATATGATAAGTTAATAATTAGGGTCTGTAATCTGTGTTAAACCTATCGCACAAACGACCCATACTGTGAAGTTTATTAAATTGATCGCAACGTAAATATGTTCTGTTTTGTTTCTTATTGAATACTGTAATTAAAATAGTGTTAACCGGTGGAATGTGCGGACTATTTAGTCGATCATTCCTTCAATTACAAAATTACTTTCGAATGTATATTATACAAATTAATAAATGTAGATAATACAAGTTGACATGCTGCTTACATGATTTATAAACAAAAATGTTATGCAAATTTTTACCTAATTTATACAGCTTGCCGTATACTAAACGATATTACAATACTTTATCCGCTATCCAGTTCCAATTACTATGACCCTGCGAGGTATTTTACACGATACAAGTTATTCAGTGTTTGGGGCTTTGTTAAAGTATTATCTGTGTTAATGGTTAACTAGATGAGTAGCTGCTTTTATTGTGGAGGAGAACATTCTTTAGCGTGTTTTGTTTCGTTTGCAAATTAATTTGATAATAAACACTTTACTTCGGTTATTGTATAGATGCATACCGAACTTATGTGTTGATAAAACGTTTACACCAGTTCATTTTATAGCCGAAGTTGTCTGAACACAAAGAAAATACATAACAATTATAGCCGTATGCATGCAGTTTGTTCAATTGGAAAAAAGTATTTTACCATGAAACCACAATGCAATTGGTTCTTAAGATTCTCAAATCGTAAAATAGATGTCAGTCTTTTTAATCAGGATAATGATGTTATAATTTCTGAAAAGTGTTTTGTTCTCAAGAAATAATCAGTATAATTATGTATCCTTCAGACAACTCGATTGACCACCGTTTGGTGAATAATTTGATGGCTGATAACCATCGTATTTATGTATTTGGAAATCGTATTCTACGAAACATGTTCAAGAGTGCAGAAATCTCTATAGTCTTACAAACATGATCAAACACACAGAACAAATGTTTAAGCAATGACGGAAAATAATGCTATGTACATTTGTTTGATTGACCCCAACGTTTCATTTTTTTCTTTGTTGTTGATTTCAAATTATGTTATACTATTTTATTTGGTTCAGAAAAAGACTCATGATAAATTGCCTGTTGTCATTCAGGGACACATGATAGATGTGTGTGCATGGTATAGTGATTATTTAATGCTTCCTACATTGATATACCGTGATTTGTGTCCTAGATATGGGGTGTTGGTGTTTTAATTAAAATCAGTACGGTGTATGTTAACTTATATTTAAACATTGGATATCTAATAACATTAATTTTGTTGGTAAAAATTAGATACTTTTATACTTAATCTTAAATCTAATATAAATAGCAACACTTTAAGTTGTATGTGGACGGCCACTTTCGAAGGGAAAGTTATTTGTGCTATAATAAATGAATTGATAAAGTTGCCAATAGTACATGCTATTGGCACTTCAGAGTATTCAGGTCCAAACGCTTGCAATATCAACAAAGTGTTAGCCTGACGATGCATTCATCTTCATTATAGAAACTAACGTTTCATTTATGATCATTTAAAACAAACTTTTTATCTTAACTATAAACATTTACCTCCTTGTGCCAGCCTTTTTATGCGCGTTTATATGATTAAATACCTATCATTGATATTCTCTTTTGATTTTGTTTCAATATGTGTTTATTTATATCATGGATTGTTTAATTTGATGAAAGCATTCTGTTAAGTTTAAGGGGGTCATTCTAAAGCATGCATCCGGACAAAGTTTCAGCCATTTATTTTAACAGTTGGAAATGTTGTTCATACGATATTTAGTTGTAAACTAGTAAAATTAACTATCCGTCGCATCAATGCAAATGTTACTTTCCAAAATAATAATAATAGGATTACATCGGTTAAAAGTAAGATAAATAGCGTTAATTAGGCGGTGTTGAGCTCAATTGCATTTGGTTTATGTGTCTCATTCATGGATATGGTAGCGTAATTTAAGTAATGTGTAATAAATAACGTCCCATGGTTTATGTGAATAGAGGTGTACCTGGATCGTGTGAGCGTAGGTGTTTCGTTCGCTTTGTAAACAGGGCCAGTTGTTGTATCAAAGTCGGTTTAACATGTTGTTAATGAGAGCATACTGTTTCTCAACTGCTGCAAAATACTTCAATCTTAATTGTGTGATTGATGACATTAAAGACTGGCAGAAGTTCTGCGAATCTGCTTCACTATCAGGTATTATGTTGTTTTTGATAAAACGTGATGTTAGTCAAGAGTGACACATTACATCGTTTTGTGCGCTAAAAACACATACAACTTACAAATAATCTGGGGACACCTATAACAATGTCCCGTAATGTCATGTTGCCATACTTCAAACCGTCAGCGATTGATATATAACAAGCTCACGATACAAAGTGTAGTCTTGAACTGGTGCACATCATATTTGAAATAACGGTATTTGTTGTATTCGAAAATGTTGAATAACTCAAAATGTATCATAAGGGTTGTTATTTCTATAATATTTCCATGCGGTTGATATTGAATGACACGCTGTGCTAAGCGGCGAGTCAATCACTCGAATCAAAAATCAAGTCATTCCTTTATGGTATAACATCGTGTTAATCGGTGACACCTCTGAGTATTTCAGGTGCTCTTTCTCTTTTGTTCAAAAGACACTTGCACTTGTAAAAATAGTTAAACATACCTATTAGCATGTAAACCTTGTCTCGGATATGTTTTAAAACCTTCACCAATGTTTAGTGTTTGTTAAACAAATATTTGTCAAGGTGATAACGATTTCTGGTCGAGGGCCTAATACTAATATGTATAATTATTTGGCCACCAGAGAGTAGAATTAAGATATTTAGTTGTATGAGAGGTTTATTTGTGCAAACAAATGGATCACATAAACTTCGTCTTTAGTCCTTGAACCGAACATATTTTTTTCTTCATAATATTGACATCTTGCAGATATTGTCAAGTATGTAAACCAATAAAATTATTTTCAAACTCAGATTTACTTATCGTAATGATATAACACAATCTCAATCAATATCAACTTAATTGAGATTCCAGGACAAATCTTGGTTTACCAACGGAAACAAAACACTGTATAATACTTTCTTTAGTTTCAGTCATTTTAACACCGAGCATTGGTACATGCGAATTTGACTGTTTATATGGTTGATCACTAACAGTGCATAGTCTTTGGTACAGACGATTCGTAAGCATGATTTTTTTCAAATGCCACCTTTACAATTAAACGGGATGCACTTTACTTCGGTAATGTTATTTATAAATGTATTGTTAAAAGTATATCGAAAATTATATGTTTAAAAAAAATTAAATTGAGCTTTTCTTTAAAAAAAATAAATTGGAAATTCCTTAAACTAACCACTCCATGCATAATACATACATGCATACGGTTTGATAAAGATACATCGATCAGACGTGATGATCTCTTAAAGAGGATGGATCCATCACTGCTAATTACCATCTAATACCTCACTCTGGCAACTCGATTGACAAGCGTTTGGAAAATAAATGGTTAGCTGACATTCGCCGTATTTACATATTCTGATATTTTATTATAGACAACATTGCCCACACTGAAGAAATGCGTATGGTCTAAGCAAACTGATTACATGTTTCCCAGATGACTATTCGAACATCTAAGTAAGCGATTATGGGTAAAAAGTGCAGTGTATTTTTTTTTATTTACACCGGCTTCAATTGATTTTTTTTCTCATTAATTATGGTTTAATTTAGGTCATTAGCAGACTTTATGATTTCACTCATCTATCGACTTATGACAAATACGTGTGTAATTTTCTAGGTCTTGCTGATTGAAACTCGTTTACATTAAAATTGTGTCATAGATCAGGTAATGCCAATCTACGAAATGATATATGATATAACCTAAAAAAAGGTTGAATATGCAAGACAATTAGGAGGTCTGTAGATTAAATACTTACTTTTAATCTGTGTTTAAAATTCAATGGAACTTGAGTCATAATAATGAGTTTTGAGTGAAATCTATCCACAGAAGAAAGGTATTTGTTTAGAAATACTTAATTGATATATGTTATTTGAAAACAACACATTTTAAAAGCTCATGGAGTTGTAACTAAGAGTTTACGGTTCCCCCAGTTGGCCCGATACATAAGATGGTTGTGTGACAATAAAGGTATTTTGATGAAGGTTATTAAATTGTTCATGTGTAGGCCTGGATAACAATATGTTCAACCTTACTTTCCTTCTTTGGTAGAAATCCACATGTGCTGCACTGCTTCAAAAGTAGACCTACAAAGTATCGATGTATCAATTCCATTCACGGCTTGATTGCAAAAAAATATTGTAACAAATTGCATCAAAATTGTTTTCTCTTCTTCTGCTGCGTCTGAAGTTTCACTTTCTGTGTATTTGTCCGCGTAACAGAATACTCTAGGTATAATTTTGTATAAATTAGGCCCAATCTTTAAAATGAATATGATAATTTTCTAATAGAATGGCTTAGTCGCGGATATCTATCTTCCGCGTTTGAGGACCGAGATCGGTACTTACAGCAAAGTCGGCTGAACATGTTGTTTGTGAAACATTATTGATCTGCAACTGCTGCAAACAGTTCAATCATCATTATGCGATTGATGACAGGAAAATCATTCGGAGAGAAAGATCTTGCGTCAGAAACTGCATTTGCTACATGATGTTTAACGGTTGAATGTCATAAAAAGTGATAGTTGATATACACTGAGAGACATATCACATCGTAGTGTGTGCCCATTTTATTGTGGCGGATACAATAAAAAAAGGTGCATATTTGGAACACATTTTAGGAACCAAGAAATCTCAAATACGACGTTTGATGACTTACGATAAAATATAAAATATCTGATATGTTTTAAAACACTTGACGCCCGAACCGTGAATTGGATGTGATGTTTCTAAAGTGGATAGTTTGTGACATTAGCTTCGAGAAAACACCCATATTTAATTGACATGCAAACAAAATTCAAACAAACGCAGGTAGGAATTTACACTTGTTGAGTTAATTTTTTTAGTTTGTCACTTTTACTAGTTACGAGAAATTACATCATTTTTTAAATGTTGATGCGAAATGATATATTGCTTCTTAGTGATGTATATTTAACACACAATAATTCAGATATTCGAGGAGACACGCATTTATGTTAACATGACATTTATTCAAATATGAACACAGTATGAAAGACATGTTAATTAAATGCAATATTATGGTTTAAGATAGAAGTACACGTCCGATAAAATGTATGCAAGGGGTGTTTAAAAGAATGAAGTGTTGTTTATGACGACAACGTTATTGATGGTATTCCAAATAAATGTTTTTATTGGACCATGTTTACGCCAATGAACGTAACTTGACTTTCAACACATTTAAACTATTATTGAACGGAGCGGTCACATTTGACAGATTAAAAATTGTCAGGTAAAGGATTATAACCTTGTCCTACACAATCTAGCGATGGTTATTAAACTAGTTAACAATTCATATAACCGATTGGCAATTGATGTAGAACAACACAATTCGAAATATGGTTATACTGCTCCACTTTTTATGACACGGTCAGCAATGAATGCTGAACATTTTCATAAGTTTGCATTACCTCTTAAAGGGACTTGTAAACAGATGTTGGCATGTTTTGAAGTTTTTCTCTAAATGCTTTCAATTGATAAATATAAACTTCAGATCTAAAGAGCTCACATTTAAAGTCNACATTACGTGCGGACCTGACCATTCGTCTTCACAGGGGTTGCCATTTATTTTATTATTTGTATAACCATCCACGTGTTGTTACAAAATATAACGATAACAAAAGAAAACATTTTTTTTAATCGTTTCGCGTCTGAGACGCTTTATAATTTTATCAATTTCTAACGATGATTTTTCGTAAACGAAAGTGTATTTTCAGTATAAGTCTGCGTCATTAGCGTTTTTTCGCACACTGACATTGTTGATTTTTTTCTTGAATATGTGACAAAAAGTTGAAAAATCTCATTTTGATAAACTGTGAACAAGTCCCTTTTAGTGTCAGAACGTAATAGTTACACATGCCAATTCAAAATTGACACAACGGACTGCCATAATCAGCCGAGAGTGCGTCGACAGTTTACAGTGTGTTTCTGAGATATGTTATAACACTTGGAGGTGCATTTTTCTTGACAATACACTTAATTAAATAGATAGTGTTCGTATACTGATTGTTATACACCATCATGTGATCGTTTCAAATTGTTAAACATTCACATTTTAAATCATGAAACATTTTATTACGATAACACAATAGAGGTTGAGTTTTTCTTTATATTTAAGCTATTCTTCCGAACCTGTATTCATCGTCATTACACTAATTGTATTCTTTATTCGCATCACTTAAATAACTGCAACACAAAGACTAATGGATTCAAATGTGATGTATTATAATGCTTTATTATACATGTTAAATGCCCTGTTAGTGAACAGATTGGGAACCGAATTCCGTAACGAGTCTGTAAGTATTTATGAATATATCTTCTATACCACGTGTATTTTTCTATCAGGAATACCCGCTGTTATTTAATCCAATGTACACACAAAATGAAAGTTGTATGTGTGCATGTATGCCAACATATAATTTAACTGTCAAAATCTTCGAAATGTATTGAACACTTTTTATGAGAAAATGTTCGGTGTTTATTGAAGTGTTCTTATAAGGAACGGTTCTTTTCACAGTGTTTTATTGTTTTATTGTCCTTGTTTACAAAACGTCGTGTGCTAGTGACTAGATGACTGTTTAATTCGTGATAATAATATTTAATTTGAATAGACAATACTCAATTACATGATCGCCTCCTTAAGTACAACTGATCCTATTTGTTTTAATAACACAGTAGCTACGATAAATGTTGTTGCTAATAATATACATTAAAGATCCTTTAATTGCAATTTTGCGTGCTGAAAATCCCTTATCTTCTTTGAACTCTTGGGACGTTTGCTTTTATTGGTCAACAATTTTATCAATGACCTCAGCAATCAAACGATCCTTAAAGTTAATAATTGCCTATATATTCAATTAGAATGCGCTCAGATAACACTGTTAGGATAAAGGTGTAAACACTTTGATTGCCGATACATTATACAAGCAGTAGATCGAGTTATGTCAAGAATGAAATTCCGTCATGCTCTTGGATATAAATTGTATCAAAGACGGCTAAACCGTCATTTATTAACGCCTATCGATCTTATTTTACAACCAACCCTGCGCATGGTGTCTGGTATTGAGCTGACCCCATTATTGTTACGCGGCAGTGGGAATACCTCAAACATTAAGAGTTCAGGCCAAGCAAATGTTTAAGCTTTTACTTTGATATGCAATTTGTTTAATTTTAATTGATACGAAGCACTAAAAAGATGTAAGAAATTAATGATACCTTAACAAACATGAAATAATAGCAGGCAACGCTATATAAGACAGATATCAATGTAGCTGTATGATACAAATTACAAGCGAAATATACATTTAACGAATCATTTCCTTACTCTTTATGTTGGAAAGTCCGCGATGGGTATGGCAATGACTGTGATTAATTCCACTTTGCATAGTTAAAGAATGGATCATATTTATTCGTTATATGTGAGTTGCTGACTATATTTGAATTAAGTTTGGTTCATAAAAAATATATTTCTAAACAATTATGTTGAGCGGATGTAACATCTTGCAATAATATATCGACGGCGAAGAATGCAAACGATACCGTTTGCTAGACAATATATCTTAAATAATTAATACGTGAGGCACAGTATTGCTATTTAGCCTCCTCGGTTCTTCCGAACACACCCTATAACTGTTTTATTGCAACAGCCGGTTCGGATAATGTCGAATGCGCCCTTTGTTTACTTACATTAAGAGGAAAACATTTATTTGAAGAATCATGTACTGGAGTTTCATTACAATCATATTTCTTTAAGTTAATCGTTTTACCAAGTGTGTTTTCGCGTTCAATACAAGTGGTCATATAATAGAGCGTATTGTACGATGTCAACATCTTAATTAAAGAATGAACACACGAAATTACAAGTTCTTTCAACATACAAAGATAACATAACACACACCTAATACTTCAATAGGCAATTGCGGACTGCAATATACCGTTTTCGCGAAATGTAGAATTAATTTGCGTAATCTACACTAGTCTTACAAAGATTTTGATATAAAATGTTTCATTTTGTTTTGACGCACTCTAAAATGTATCATCTTAAATTGATTTAAATAACTGGTTGCTAAATGATTCAAATACCGCTTTATTAAATGTGATTTCCTTAACCCATTATTTAAATTTTTATATTAAAATCTGTGTTATTTAACTGAAGAGTGTTTCAATAAGCATAAGGCTTTCGATGCAATCAAGATAAAATAAATAGGTTTAAACTTACAAGTTCGAGAGTAAGATGCTTGGTTATTGGTAGCACGCAGATACGGTTGATATGGTTTTTGTAATATGGTTTTTCTAGGGTGGCCACTCCTTTCTTGTTAACTTTGGGTGTTTGTATGTGATATGCATTTATGTCAATGGGAATTGGTTCCTTGTCGTGAACACATGTATCATTCAGTACTATGCTGCTCAGCGTTAGCTCGTGCGGACGAGGCTTAAGATTTAATTGGTTTATATGTTAATTGTTTCAGTAAAAAGAGTTCAGTCTATTAACATCAATAGTTTTAGGGATGACTAACCAACCATTCACAGCGTCGAGCTTACAATAGTGTATGGTTTATGCTTTAAGTTTACAGAGTAATTAGTATAGGACTTGTGTCCACAATGAGGACATACGTAATTGTCGTAATGGATTTCATCGGAGTCCACGTTTTGTAATGTAGTAATTTCTTCGAAAACAGTTTATTCACTCGATTTAGCAGACTGAATCAGTCAATAACCGTGTACCGGCGAATGATGCTGTATTGAGCTGAATTTTTTTTACAGTTTGATTGCATTCAGTTAAAAGTATTATGCTGTTTTGTCTCGTAATTAGTTTTTAGAAGATCAATTATCGTTCGGAAACGAACAATGCTCTGCGAAAACAGACCTTTCGTAACAGAAATTTATTCGTACATCAAAGCGATAACGGGAAAAGTTCTCTTCACATATGTTTTATTTCTACAGCTTATTTTTTGTAGTTGATTATGACTTATGTTTATTTTTCGGAAATAACTATAATGCTAAATGCTCTGAGTTATCGCTTGACAAAAAAGTAATGTGTTCACATAGCAAAAATAAACAATGATATATTTGTACAACTACAGCAACTTCGCATAATTCACAACAGAAACATGTTTATGATTAAAATCATTTTCAACTTATCAATTATTTTAAACTTGATTTTATCCGTTTCGTCAAAATAAGAGATAATCATCGCATCACATGACATGCTAATTTCTGTGTTTAGTTTAAATCAACATGCACTACGCTATTTAGGTAGTGTGGATATGCAGGGAAATACATGTATGTTTTCATTTATGGGTATGACAGTGTAATAGAATACTCTGCGCAGAATGTCATTAATTAGATCAAATTAATAATAGATCTTTATTTTTATTTTCTTAAAGCGGAGGATTAAATGCGGAGAGGCATCTTCCGCTTACGAGGACTGGGATCTGTAATTGTTTCTGATGTGTTTGAAGATTATTGATACACGACGTCGGCAAACTGGGATTTATGCTGATGCTGGAAAAGCTGGCAAAGAAAGATCACGACTGGCACGTATAACACTGCAAAAGTTAAAACGGTGTCTTTGATTAAAAATAAGTGACACATACAGTGAAATACATCACATACTCAGATACATATTTTCGGATACAATAAGTAAATTTCACATGGCTAAACACATTTAAAAATCAACCAATTTTCAACGCAACGAACAATATTAAGATGGCAAACGGTAGAACAAAGGCTATCGCTTATTTTAAAACATTTGAAAATCAAAACGATTCTTATGCGAAGTTATTAAAGTGTAGATTTTGTGGGATCTTAACTTTTAGAGGAAACCTTTAATTAAATGGCACATTTCAAACATGTGCATGTAAAAACGAGCAGTTTGTGTTAAAATAGAGTTGGTGTTCATATAACTACTTGACCATTATCGAGAGTTTTATAAATATACCATGTAAATAACATCTTGCAATTAACTGCTTTTAGTTAACAGAAAAATACTAATGCGAAGAAAAAACACATGAATTATTAACGTGATAACAATCTGAAATTACGCACTTTTGAAAATTAAGTTTTTATTGTATACGTTATATTTTCTTTTTTTCGTTTGGCTTATTTTCCCCAGTTTTCAACAGTCGCGAACTGTTGATCCAGAGGAAAAACCAATCCAATTTTAAATAAAACAAAACAAACACAGCGTATTCTGACAACGAAAAAAAAACAAAAAAAAAACACTGTTTTTATAATGTAAGCTCATGTTTTAATTTAACATTTGTATTACTTTGTGATTTAAGAGCTTTAAAATCTTGTTTCGAAAATTTGCATAGGATTTACATGCTTAAGCTTAATACGTTAACGACGTTATATATAAAACATACACAAATAGTAACACTTTCGACGAATTTAACTGTGTTTTATACAAACACATTAACGTCAATTAATATATAATATCTTGCACAAGTCTTGTAAAAAAAAAAAAAAGTTTACTATGATTCAATTAGAAAAAGAATAGAGTTATTACTTTATTAACAGTTATGCTTGGTTATTTGTACCTGCTTTTTACAGAGTTGAAAACTGCAAACCTGTGTCGAAATTAATTATTTTTTATTCCAATGTGTGTCTTCGTAACGCTGAACCGATTCCGCTAGGGTATCGTCCAGGAAAATATTATAATAACATAGTATGATAACATTACGTTAATTTATGTACATATTAAAAAATAAGTATCCAACTTAATTGGAAATATATATTTAAATTACAATCACGCAGTGGTAAGCACATACTATTTACAGGTTAATAATATGCGATTGTGACAGAAACACGCACATGTTATATTATAAAATAATTCTACTATAATAGTTTTGCGATGAACTCAGTAAACTAATAAAACCAATAAATAATTATATTACAATTACATGATTTAATTATTCATTATGACACAATCACAATCCTATTCTACATTCTTGAGGTCATTGTTAGCTTAGGGAAGATTAATTAATTAATAAACTAAAGCTTAAAAACATCAGCTGTAGTATGTTATACATTATTTTCCCTTTTCCTGTCATGTGGTTATTGCCGTGTAATGAAGAAGTCTTTATACATCTTAGATATGACAACGAAAATAAAGCAACCCTATTTATTAATCAATATGAAAAAAAGTTATCATTTAAGCAACAGTCTCCAATAAAAGTACATTGCCACGTAAATAAACCGCAAATAACCGTTACAGATGCGCACACAAATAACCAGCAATAATGACTACCAATAATGTTGTATCGTTAGTGTTATCGTCTGGGATGTTTTACAGCAAACGATGGACATTATAAATGCGAAGTAAACTGATTCAATATCAATTGCAATACATATATATTTACATCGTTTGATTGAAAAGTACTTCGAAAACAATAATAAAACCTCTCAAGCGTTCAGTCGCTCTTCAAAGAAAGTCAGTGTTTTACCGATTGTGTTGTTTAATGACCAAGCTAGTGTCTGTCAATAAGGCTTGTTTTACATGTGGAATGTGGTTGAAGACATTTTGAGTCTTGCGTGCTATTTAATTACGTTATTCGGAATACCAGCACTTTAGTAATTATATGAAATTTGTCTAACTCTGAAGAGGATCTTAATTAACTGTGTGAATTTTGTTTTGAATAGAAAAAGACAAAATTGTAAATATATATTTACTTTTTTTGATCCGAAATTGTTCAATCACTCTGACACTGTTTACTAGAATTCAACAGTTTGATGGCAAGTGTGAAAGATTTGAAATGTAAATATGTTTTGCTTCTGTCTTTTGCTCCATTGCACATTGTTCTAAAGATTACAATTGAGTTAATAAGGCGGCATTTATCTTGATAATACATTTTTATTTGGATGTGGAAATGGAAACGTTGATCTTAGAATTACCATTTTCCTGGTTGGTTGCTTTTTGTATTAAAATTAATTAAAAGGTTTGAATGTTTTTTTCTTAAAGAAGTTTTTGTCCCGGTGAAAACGTCTTTTATTATTCGATATTATCGGACATTTCTCAATACTGTGCGTTTCATGTTCATCTTGGTGATAAATACCGCCATACAGATTTGTTAATTTATTTGTAAATTTGTAAATTGCTGCTGTCGAGTAGTCGAGAACGTATGTATTTTTTCCTAGTGTATTGAGTTGGCTGCTGAAAATGTATAAAGTATTAAAACTAGACAGTTACTAAAAAACATCCGACTTTATTCGTTTGTTGCTCCGGTGCGCTAACGAAAATTGGAGTTTGTCTTCTTTAATTGTGTTTCTGCAATGGTTGGTCGTAGTGCCTTTGTGCGCCTGTTATTTGTGGATTAGACGTAGTTGATCGAACATAACCGTGCATTGTTAAGATAACATACAAGAAATATTATATATTATTGGAGATAATTAACGTCTCTCATAGAGATATAACAAATTGCCTGAACGTAAAAGCAACTGCTTTGTGCGGAGTAAAAATTGTTGAGCTAGATATAATTAGATTCTGAAGAAAGCCAGATCATGTGGGTAATTGATGGATTGGAAGTTCAGAAAGGTAAATGGTTGATGTTTTGCCATATGTTAGATGTTTATCGCGTGTTACTGTTAATATAGGGAACGGCTATTATTAAAGTAATAAGTGTACACGTGTGAAAAATTGTTGTTTTGTCAAGTCGTGAACAATGCAACTGCTTCAAAACAATTTTTGTAATTAGATATCTTATGGACATTTTTATATATTTATTTCAATACATGAATCGGGGGCATTGCGTGTGGCTTACGTGTACTCGAACATTCGTACTTTGTTGAAAATGAAATGGATTCTTGAATACATGTCCATATTTGTTTATATACAAAATCTATTGCATTTGTGTTTATTTGAATAAACACTATGAAGATTGTGAATTATCGCCTGTTTTTTAATTGTGTGTTTGTCGTTATTGTATACTTGACCATCGAGCAAAACTGTTACTTTTTCTATTATTTATATATTATGGATTATGGATAATAAACCGATAGTTAGAGGAATTGATGACATCTATACTTTACTGTATTTATTTATTATGATATGCATGTTTTCAATGTAAAAGTAATTTCATGTATATGGTATATAATATTGAAAATGCTTTATGCCTATTCCAGAACCTTGCCTCGTGATTTGGTAAGCCCCACACTGATAAATTATCATAAGGTATTGCATCTTATCACGAGAAGCGATGCAGTCTGTAGCAAGGTTATTGTTTGCCACGTGCTTTAATAGTATACCGGATAACATAAACACACACACACACGTGCTATGTTGAAAGCCATACTATTAAAGTATTATATTTTCAACGAACTAATATTCATACTATATTGAAAACAGACTGTTACAATAGTAAACGTTATTTTTATATTTTAAGCGTCATTCCAAAATATGACATTTTTTGTTTATGGGATTGAGGCATAGACGAATTACCTAATTTTTCAATTGAAGCTCTAAAACGCCTGTTTGTATATGTATTTGTCACGAAATGCACATTGTCACTAAATAGGATATTTGCCCGGTAATATCAGGCGGGTTCGAGTCCCAGACTGTAGCCCATGTGTTCATGCCCTATGAAACTAAGCGCTCAACATGGGACCGTGACGTGACGTTCGCAGAGGTAACCTCTACTTAGCCCCTGGTTAATTCTACAAAAACATGAACCCTGTATTAATTTTAAAAACCTATAAAATTTAGCTCGATTGTATTTAAAGTACTTTCTACTTATTTGAAACGCTCTCGATACCGTTTCCTGTGCCTCGAACCAGTACTTTGTGTCTTCGGGTGAGATCTGAAGAACGCCCCCACAGTGAAGATGGACCCGTTACCTCCCGGGTCTAGGCTGACAACATGTCCATTATAAAAAGGAGACCTTTAACCCTGTATTCGAGGACGGTTTGAATTTGGTCACTAGAAAGGTTGGTGGCGGCCCGGTAAGCGCAGCCGAAAAAGGACACACCAGGACAGCAAAGTATCCCGGGTTGGCATTCCGGACTGGTTCAATATTTTCTCGCTTTGTTACATATTAAACACTGTTTTTTTCCGAGAGCGATAACATCGTAACCCCGTAAACCTTTACATTTTATGTCCATTACAATAACATGTCATTCAAGACACTCTTTCTTTAATTAAGAACAATCATTTGCATCGTAAATAAAGTACAGATATCAATTATGATGCGTCTTTAATAATATCGCCGTAAGTTATCAGTTGCATCATTTCCTTTTTGACAGCAAACGATGTAAATTGTCGATGCGATGTAAACTGATTCAGTATTCAATGTAATACATATTAATTTAGATCGTTTCATATTACGTCGAAAACTATTACGACCACTTAAACATTAAGTCGCGCTGTAGTGAGGGTGCCTTGTTTTTGTCAAATGTGCTGTTTTATGGCTAAGATACTACATATTAGTTACCAATGTCGAATGTGGTTGAATACGTTTGTAGTATTGCTTACGTTTGTATTATGTGTTTTCTAATACACCCACATTGCAAAGGATAATCAGCCACCTATTGAGCGGCTCTGAAATAAGAGAATGCGGTTCTGGTTAAATGTAAGACGCTTAAAATGTCAATATATAAATCTATATTGATTCAACACTTAAACTAACTAGGCCAATCAATTTGCAACCGTTTCCTAATATTCAACTGACCCTGTGATTGCGAGTTTAAATTGTTTAAAACGTACTATTTGGTTTTTATTCTGTATTTTGCTCCTTGCACATTATTCACAAGAGTTCAAGCGAGTCAATAAGTCGATTATGTTATGTGTTTTATTTTGGATTGGGCGATGTATCAATGAAAACGGATATATAAGGGTTGCTGCCTCATGGTTGGTTGCCATGTGTCTTGGAGATCTATTATTTCAAATCTGTTTAAGCCGTTTAGTCAAAATAAGAGATAATCATCCCATCAATGATAAACACCATCCCTTGTTTGGTTTAAGTCAATATGCGCTATTTGGTAAGTGTAGATATGCAGAGAAATTGATGTAATCTGGTTTATTCATGGGAATGACAGTGTATTATAATTCTCAGTGCAGCGTGTAATAAATAAGGTCTACTGATTAAACTGAAAATGGATATATTCTGGCAGCGCTGGATTAAAGAGGAATATATATTGTTCGCTTTTGGAGACTGGGTCTGTAAATGTATCAAAGTCTGCAGCTTGTCAAGCGTATTGATCCGCGACAGCCGCCAACAGTTCAACCATCATTTTGCGATTGATGACTGGAAAAGCTGGCAGAGAATTATCGCCTCTGGAACTTAAGACACTGCATTATTCTTAACGTTGTCTTGGATTAAAAAAGTAAAAACGGATTAAAAACGGTTCAACAAAAAAAACATCAAATTACATTTGAAAATTCAAGTGCATTTTATTGGGACCTTAACGTTTAGAGGAAATCATTATTAAATTGACGTGTAAACAAATTTCGAACACATTTCGAACATTTACAGGTAAGAAGTAGCAGTTTATGTTATAACGAGTGGGTGTATGTCATGTTTTGAATGTATTTGTCAAGCTAAATAGTACAATTATCTTGGAACAATATATTATAATATAATGTTTACAACAAAGTCTTAACATATATGTAAGTAATAAACGATTGTAACAGAAACACACACACGCTTGATATAATAAAATCCATAGTTTTTAAACGTATTATATTTGCAACGAACTCACATTAGTCACATATTGAAAACAGACTTATGATCCACTTGGTGTAACAAACTTTAACGGAAACAGTAGAACAAGTTCAAATTATTCAATCGTTTCGGGTTTATAATTTTATTCATTTCAAATGATGATGATGATGCACAAACGAAGCTGCATTTTCAGTATGAGTCTATGTCATTAGTAGTGTTTTGCTCAATTATTAAAAATGTTCTTTTATTACTTGAATATGTGACAAAAAAATGGTAAAATGTTATTTCGACAATATGTGAACTAGTCCAAGTAACATTATAGATTTTCTTAATTGGTAAAGCAAAGTAAGGCTTCTATATGTATCGTCTACATTCTTAGACTTCATAATGCGCAATTACTAGCTATTTAACACTCGATGTATTGTTAACGTTAGCCTCACAATTCATCATGTTCAACTTCACAGCTTGATAACTATTCACATATCAATCGTTTCAAGATTTGACACCTTTGTGCACTTTCTTGTTACCTATGAATGGGAACTCGTTTACATAGCTTTCAAAATAATACTTGGATTAATTGCTTCTGTATTTGTAGCATTTGTTTTCTAGATAGAAATGCATCATACAATAGGGTTTTATTTTCTGCTTACCTACATGTATCAAGCAAAAAAACGTCTCAGCAAATTGTATCACCGTACATTATAACATTCGTTCCTTATACAAGTTTATTAATTAAATGTTCCGAATCAATTGCAATATTTTATTTCGAAAATGATAGGTCTACCAGTAACTAGTATTGCTATTTGGTGTATATAGTTTATATATTACATTGTTTTATCGTTGTTTTCTCCGTATGGTTATTCGCCTGTAATAGTCCTGTCTTAAAAGGCGTCGTTTAATACCGATTATCATGCCGGTAATTCAATAAAGTTACTGTTAAATTCGCGATAAAGAATTTTTTTTTTAATAAACGTCATTCAAATATAGCATCGCTTCTTTTTATATATGATCCACCCTGTTTTAATGATTAAATAGCTACGATAAATGTTGCTTATCAATATTAACACAATCAAAGTGTCTTTAATTGAAATTGTGCGTACTGTAAATTACATTGAGCTGTTGGGACGTGTGATGTTATTGGTTAAACGTGTTATCATTGACCGTAGAAATTTAAAGGTTCGTACAGTTATTTATACCCATTCATTCCATTGTAATGATTTGAATATCTCCGGATACCACTGTAATTATCTAGGTGTCAGAATTTGTAATGCCGACACATTGTACACAAGTACATATAGTTATGTAAACAATACATTACCCTCAACTATTGGACAAGAGCTTTATTAAAGACGGATGAACCGTCATGTATATACGCCTATTGATCCACTTTTGTAATCGACCCTGCACATTGTGTCTGGAATTGAGCTGACCCCATCATTGTTACGCGAAATTGAGAATTCATCATACATTAAGCGCGGAGTTCACGACAAACAAATGTTGCAGTTTTCACTTTGATTTATTATCTGTTGTTCTTTTTAAATTGAAAATAAAATAAAAATAAAAGTTAAAGACATGTATATAACATAAACAGACACGCAGTTGTCTTTAACAACACCTATTCCAAGAAATGCTTGCAGGTGAAATATTTTTTGCTAACTATGTTGGACATAAGTTTGGATCCTGACATTTATATGTCTCAACAATTATGTGGAGCAGATGTAAGATCTTGAAATAATATATTCGATGAATGAAAACGATACGGTTTACTGGAACACTATCTAATTATGTATATGTGACTCGTACTATTGTTATTTAGCCTCCCGTTGTTTCTGACAAACGCAATAATTATTAAATTTCCGCTTGATTTTCCGTTTTCGTCGAACCATATTTGGCAAGGATTATTTCAAATACGTCCTTTGATAATTCAAATTAACAGGAAAAGAACACACTATTCAGCAATAATAAATAAGAGAATTCTTCATTGGAGTTTTATTATACTCAAAGTTTTAAATTGTATCATGTAATAAAGTTTAGTTTCGTTGTAAATACACGTGATAGTACAATACATGTATCGTGGGATTTGTAAATTTTGATTTAAACAAATTTATTTGCCAAGAGCTTTTTAAATATTGATATTTTTCAACTGTTATTATTATATTCATTTTTAAATGATTCGGCGTTGCTATATGATTCTCAACGTAAAGACTAATTGCCGATGCTGATACGTACTGTATGATATGTGAATGTTCATAACGTCTTGCTCTGAATATGACATGGTATTTGATGAAAGTTTGTAAATGAAACAAATAATGCTTACAGTTCAAACATTTCGTTTGAAACAAATTATGCGGAAACATATTCGTCAGTTTTACTACGTGCACAGAGTTCAACAAATAACAACTAAATACATCACAGCGCCAGACCCGGAAATAACGATGGCGACAGCTGTGTTAAAGTAGTGTAGGCAATTTCTGAACAAATGAATGTTTGGCTTCCCTTTTTGAAGACCTGCCAAAGCGCATACTCTTTGTAATGGCGGCACAATAAGTTGTGCATATGTTAAAGTATGTTGTTAGAAGGAAGGTTATCAACATTAGAAACAGTGTTATCGCCGTTTCCAATTCACTTTGGCATTCATGGCAAAACCGTTCTTGGTATTAAATATCGTTTATTGCAAAATACCATATTGGTGTTAAGTCTTTCTAAATGTGATTTTAACAAATGCGCACTGCACATACCACGAATTCTAGATTCACGGTTTCACATTTTCATTGCCTTGTTATGTTTCGCTGTACGCCGTTAAAGGTACGTTGTTCAAATTCGTCCCTCTTACCAGCAACAATCAAATTCGATTGTTGAAACCCGTTTTTTTAGTTGGACACTTAAGTAATTTGCATCGACAATAACTAACGTTGAACGTAGTCTTTTTGAATGTAGTTTGATTATTTTTTTCAAACAACGAAGGGGTATGTACTATTCGCATCATTCCTAAAATGCGCTTGTTTTAATTATATTTGATCGTATTAGAAAGTAAAAACTTGCATATAATCTGATTGAAATGCTGTTTAAATGTATTGCATGTTCACGCCAGTTTTTCTATGCTCATGCCCACGTGAATCTCTTTAATTAAGTATTCATTAAATGCAAATGTTTTGTCGACAAAAGAGATATATTCAATTAATGCAGATTTTTCAAAGGCTTTCGTCACATGAAAAAACCGGGCTACGTGATAGCTATATGCGTACTTTGTAACAGAATATGTGGAGTGGAAAGCCACTTATATGGATTTCCCCTACATGTCACTTATAAAAGTATTACATTCCGAATTGTAAACGTAAATATTTGTTATTGAAAGTATCTTTAATACAGTACAAACAAGTATATAAGAGCCTAATTTACTTGTTTTGTCGTGATTATTCTCCTTCGACATTTACATATTTTTACTACAAAAATAACTGTTTGTTCGTATATTGCTTTCAACTTCAAAATAACTGTTGTGTTTTATTATTTTACAGTTATGATGATTGATTAAATCTCGAAGAATTTTGAGGGTAATGTGCCCGAACATTGGTATATCAAAGTGCCTTGTAATAAGCAGTAATGCTATTTGGCATTGGTTGATTGTCATGCACAAAAATCATCATCAATTATGTTTCTGCTTGCCATTAACCCGCGCAATCGCGGCTGAAGATTCACTTGGTTAACATGTACATTGTTTCAAAAAAGAGTGTACAATCTTTAAACATCATTTTTTTTTATCGGAATGACTATACTACCATTCACAGTGTCAAAGAAATATTTTGTTGTGGTAACACTCTAACCTGTACCGGCGACTGATATGGCGCTGAACTGATGTGTTGTGTAATGTTTTAGATGTTTTATAGCATCCAGCTAAAGTATTATGCTGTTTGGTTGTCAACGAGTCAAGAAATTAATATATTGAAGAAGATTTAGTATCGTACTAAAAGGCAAAAGTTCTGAGGAAACAAACCTAATGTACCAGAAACGTATTCGTTCATCAAAGCAATAGCAGAAAAGTTCAGTTTATACATGTATTATTTACAATTCCTTATCTGTCTTCTATTTTATTTTGCTTTAATTACTTATGGTTTTATTTGGATTATAACATGAATGCATGCGTTACATAATCTCTTGGTGTTTTCAATAACAAAAATTAAAACCATATATAAGTAAAACGACGGAAACTTTGCATATTATCATTTAAAAGATGAATAGATATATATTAAAAAAAAACGTTTACACTTATCGATTATATTTAACGTGTTTTTATTCTTTTAGTGAAAAAAAGAGATAATCATAGCATCAAATGACAAACAACTTGCCTTGTTCGATTTAAATCACTATATACTACGCATTTTGGGTAGTCTGGATATGCAGAGAAAAAAATGTATCTTTTTAATTAAGGGGCATGACTGTGTAATAGAATACTCAGAACAGCATGTACTAAATAAGGTCCAATTATTAAAATGGAAATGAGTATATTCAATCAGCGGTGGATGAAAGGCGATATGTATCGTCGCTTTTGAAGACTGGGATCTGTAATTGTATATAAGACTGCTGTTTGTGAAAAGTTTGATTCGCGACTGCGGCCAACCGTTCAACCATCATTGTGCGATTGATGACTGGAAAAGCTGGCAGAGAATTATCGCGACTGGAACTTACTACACGACATTAGGTTTAACGTTGTCTTTGATTACAAACAGCAAAACAGATTGAACACGGTAGTAAGAACTATATCGTATTTTAATACATTTGAAAATCCAAGTGCTTTTTTATGTGATGTTGTTCAAGTGAAGAATGTGTGGGACCTTATCTTTAAGTGGTAATATTTATTTAATTGGCGTGCAAACGAATTTCAAACATGTGCAGATAAGAATTAGCAGTTTATGTTATAAAGAGAGGGTGTTCTTGTAAATGCTTGACATCCTGCGAGAATTTACACCATTTTATAAATATTCATTAACAATTATAGCTTAATATAACATCTTTTATATTAATAATCAAAATCAAATATGCCCAGATAAAAACATTGATTCTTAACATGATAGTTATTTAAAGAGAAATGCATTTCATAAACAAAACAATCGGACCAGCATTATTGACTACCAATAATTGTGTGTCTTAAGTGTTATCGCCTATGGTATCGGTGTCATCATTTCATGCTGACAGCAAACGAGGCGAATTATTAATACGAGGCAAACTGATTCAATATTGATTGCAATTAAATTTAATTTTTATCGTTGCATTGATTGAAAATTATTTTGAAAACAAAAACGACATGTTAAACGATCAGCCACTCTGCAAAGAGCGTCAGCGTTTTAACGATTGTGTTGTTTATTGGCTTAGATGTTATCTATCCTTAGTTCTTGATTTCCATGTGTAATGTGTGTTTTTACGTTAAGAGTCGTGCAGGATGTTGTATTATACTATTCTGAGTATAAGCACATTGTAAAGGCAATTCATCCATCTCTGTGAAGGATATAAATTGGAAATTGGATTTGGGTTTGAATAAAAGACGCATACACTTTCAATATATTAGCTCTTATTGATCCGAGCTAATTTATTCACTCTGCGACTGTTTACTAAAATTCAACTAATACTGCGAATGCGAGTGTCAAAGGTGTAAATGTACAAAGTGTGTTGATTCCGTATTTTGCTCTTGAGTGAATAAGTCGACATTTATCTTGTTTAGATGTTTTATTTGAATGTAGCGGTGGAAACGTTGATTCTAGGTGTGCTGTTTTCCTGGTTGTTTTATTTATTGTTGCATTTATACAATATTAAAGACACTGCATTTATAACGCACAGTAGTAACGCAAACATTATGTTGTGATAAAGTCGTTTGCAAAAAACTCCAGGGTATTATCGTTTTTTACGAATAATTTTAAAGTTTGGGAAACACATTACCGGGTTATTTCCACACTATTTAATGTATTAAATCATTTTTTTTTTGCAAAGAAAAGTAAGCCTTTAGTGTTATGTTTAACCCTGAAATATACTGAACAATTCGATGTATTGGTAAGGTAAGCTTCAATGTGCATCATGTTCCACTTAATAGCTTGCACACTACTCTAATATCAATCGTTTCAAGATTTAACACATCCGTGCTGTTTCTGGTTACCTATGTTGGAAAACAGGTTAACATAATGTTTAAAATAACATATTGACTAATATCGTCTGTCATATTGCCAAAACCTTTATGTAGAATATACTGTCTAGAAAGAAACGCTGCATGATATTTCGAATTAATTATTTGACTTTATATGCAGTATCCAAACGTCTTAGCACTTATTCTTATCGTGATTTATAACACTTTTTCCATTAAAAAAAAAATCGACATTTCTTATTGAATTAAATTCTATATGACAAAATGGATTAGTGTATTGTATTGCACCTATACTGATTATTCCTTGTAACGATGTTAAATCTGTGTTTTCTATGTATTTTCACACGTCTTTAACAGTCCGTTCAGAAAAGGCGTCGTGTGCTACCGACTATCATGTTGGTTTATATATTCAAATAAATAGCTATGAAATTCGCGATAATGACATTTATTTTGGATAGACGACATTCAATAATTTCATCGCTACCGTTTACACAACTGATCCTTTCCGTTTTAATGATAAGTTAGGTACGATAAATGCTTTTTCTAATCAATATACGATACACTTTACCTTAAAGTCCCGGTCATTGTACTGCTGCAAAATGAAAACCTCATAGCTGCTTTGAACTTTAAGGACGTGTGATTGTATTTGTCAAAATAGTATCACTGATCAACTAAATCGAAAGCTATCTTTGGTCCGGACAGTTAATGTGCCCCATTCAAGAATGTGTAACGAGTTTAATACTTTAAGATAACACTGTAATTAATCAAATGTCAGACATATAAGTGCCGACACATTGTTAAAGCAGTGCATCGAGTTATGTCAAGTTTGAATTGCATTCAGCTCTTCTGTAGGAAGTGTATCAAAAACGGCTTAACTGTGAATTAATTTACACCTATTGATCCAATTCTGCAACCAACGTTGCGAATGGTATCCAGATTGGAGCTGATCAAATCGTTGTTACGTGGTAGTGGGAGTATGATTGATAAAACGTTGAGTGTGGAGTTCCCGGTAGTAACATCAGTAGCAGTGGCAGTAGCAGCAGCTGTAGTAATTGAAGTTATGATAGTTTATTTTGAACCAACGCGCCTAACATATGAAATATATGACAGTAGAAATGTTGATAACGTTTGAATTTAAACAACGACGATACATAAATTGCCCAAAACACATAATTGTAGTTATTTATAATCATCTGCGTTGTTATGTCTGTTAATAACATAGAATGCAATTGCTTTGGTTGGTTAATACACGCAATTCCCACTAGGCAGTTCACAATCGATTGATATATGACTTGAATCGTAAACTTTGGTACAAGCGACTCGTGCCTCTGAATCTGTTCCACATACGGACATACACTATTCAGTGATTGATCGCCAGTATAAATACGGCAAAAAAAACAACACAATCTGGAACAATTTAACAAAGTTTCTTTTGTTATCAGCCTTTGGTTCTTTACAAAGGTATTGTTTTCACACGCAGTTGCCATTGACATTTCTGGAAAGTGTTTTATCTCATCAGATCTCTTCCACAAGAAAATAACTAAATTTTTAAACTAAAATTGATGTAGGCCGATGTATTTTCAGTATTTATTTGCTTATATTTTTCCCCATATATGACAGCATTTACAAATGTTTACTTGCTTATAGATATATGCTACTAGTTGGGAGAAAAAAGTTCAACACATGGTAAAAAGTGTATATATCAGCTTTATTGACGACGAGATGCCTGGAAGTTTTAACTTTGATAAAACTTTGTGAGAAAAGTTGTGCTGCTAAAAATCAGTGCATAAGTATAAATCCAATATTTCGCTACTGTATAATCTTTACTACGTTAGGGAAGTATTATATTTTGCAGTACAACATCAATATGATTAAATGTAAGTCCTATATCAAACCACACAACCAATTTTAGGTGGTTATGTACTACGGCATATGGTATTTTTAACATAAATTATATAAATTATTAACGAAACTCAAAATAAATAAATTGTGTAACTGCTCTAAATGCTCGATAGTCCGTGATGCAAACGTTAAAGGCTATGTTCCATTCAACTATGACACTTTAAGGGATGAAACAAAATGTTTTCCTTTAATGTTATAACCTCATTGTATTTTATATTATAAAACAATTATATTTAGCAGAATTGAGAAAAAAAATATCGATATCGATAAATATTGTTTTTTATACTGTTTAAGTCCGGACTGTAGCTTGGTCAATTCTGAACTGTTTCTTTTTCGTCTTCAAACAATTGACGAACATGCTATGGGGTATGTTTGAGACCATGGTTCTGCTGTTAAATCCAGTGAGCAAGGCCTTAGCTGTTGGCAACAGGTGTCCATCTTAAATGTTGGTGTAACGCTCGCTTGTGGTATTTAATTCAAGTAGACATAGCGGGATGCCTCCCCTGAGTAATTCTCCAACCAACACGTGGAACGTAGGGTTGTTCCATTTTACACGGGCGAACATGGTATAAGGTGTGGTTGGGATCGTGTTCTTTAGGAAATGTGTTTAGTTAGCTGATATAGAGGCGAGGCCAGGAATCTTCTTTTACACGGTGTAAGGGTATAGCCAGCGTGATCATTAGTTATAACACATATTTCTAATCGAACTCCTTGTGATCTAAACACCATGAAACAGCAAATTATTCTTAATTATTTATGCGAATACAATATATATTAAGCCGTGTATACAAAATAATATATCTTTTATTGAAACTCTATTATGTATTGCGTTAGACGTGCAAGTCTCGATAACCATTACCTGACGAAGAGAGGTTGTTACTGGTTTAGGGGTTGGCACTCTGTTCCAAGCAGCAAGTCTGGGTCTTCTACAACGTATGCCAATCTACTTATACTTACTTTATTATTTATTATCATCAATAATAATAATCAGACATGGCGAAAGATCGTCACAATTTACAGGCCAGACTGCCCTAACAGGAGAAAAAAATCACAGGCCAGTTGAAAATTTCACAGACCTCAATTTTAAGTGTCTGAATCAATACGTTTCAGGGCATTGTAGGGCATAGGATGCAATGGGAGTTTGTATGTCTAAACATACAAACGTCAGTGTTATTCTGAGGAGGTCATAGAGGTTCATAGATGTATCGCAATACTTTGCCTATAAATAATTTAGATTGTGAAACATGATTCCCATTAAATCACCATTAGCAAAATTATCATGATTTCACTGGGTACTTCTTCGTATCAGAGTATATTTATATTTATATCATATTACCAGTGCAGTAGTATGTCGTTTATTAAAATAAGACCTTCTTATTAATATTCTTTAAATGTTATTGCATCCATCAATTGTGTGGATGATTGTCAGTAATATTGATTTTTATTTTTTCTGATTATGAAAGTAGACTTACTGACTGCGACTTGTTACNGTTATTCCGAGGAGGTCATAGAGCCTTTAAAGACATGGAAAAGTAAATTCACAAAAGGGAAACATAAGCATGACAAACTTGATTTGGGGAAATAAATAAAGCGTGTTAGTTTTAGGTTGTGGATATATTTACGCTTTTTAACATACATACTTCAGTGTTGTCGATGTTTTAAACTAAGTGTAATTAATATATTAAATATGTTTACCTTTAAATATCCATTTCACTAGCATGCAATTACAGCAAACTGTATTGAGTGACAAACATAATAAAGCAGAATATGCACATGAATCTGATTATACACAGATCCACTAACATATAAATCGAACCATGTTTGTCTTTTTAATTTTCGGACGATAATCCTGTAACTGTAGGATGTATTTTTCTAAGCGAGTAGACTGAATTCCAATTTTCAAACACTCGTAGTCGTACTGTGACATTCAGTACATACATTTCCAAAGAGAGTGTTATTTGTTTCTAAAACGTATGCTCTGTCGTAGAATGGTACGCGCTTTTTATTAATCCGTCGTTAATTCTATTGTTATTTGTCCTTTTCGCTGATCTTTTTTTTTGTGTTATTGTTCGCCATCTTGGATCACGTTAACAACATGTTTTTGACGAACGTAAACTCGTATTTGTCCGACTACTTTCGCGAACCAATAGATAAGTATGATGTCTTTCGGCGACAACTCGAGACGCTCTGTTAACGCTCTGAATCACTTTCGGAATTTATCGATGCGCTTTGTTAAAAAAAATCGACGAATTATGTCCGGAAATATCGCGAGTCGTTAATCACGAAATAATGTAGTTGTGAAAACAGCTAGAGGGTTACATTCTTTTAAAACAAAAATCGTCGGCCAGTTAGGCCGACGATATTGCAATATGTCCGACGGGCCGACGAGCTTTCACCATGTCTATGTTATGGTGTATCAGTAATTGAGAAGAATAGTGTCACTTTTGAGAAACATGTTTATAGTAAATGAACCGTTGCTATCATATAAATGCCACAAAGTCTGCATGCTCTTCTTTTAAAATAAATAATAATAACATACACGATTTCTTACTGCTTTGAAGACAGCATGTTGCATACCAGAGCACACAGAGAATACTAGGTCGGTGCCGAATAAAGCGAATTTTATTTTGCGAGGCTTAGAAATTTCTGGGCCGAGCAAAATGAACTTCGCTTTATTTGGCACCGACTTAGTATTCGATTTATCCCATCAATATTCTATTTATACTACATTTTTTATATTTAATTTGTTTCTTATGCAATTAAAAATCAAAATCAGATTAAATTTACTTAATCTAACCTTGCGTAGTAATATTAAAATTGTGTGTGATCTTTCCCGTTTACGCCGCTCGTTATAGTCCTTAAGAATTCCACGCAAAAGCAGAGTAACAAGACAAAATATCGCTATATGTCTCGATTCATATTTAATCAGCATTCCAAATGTTACACACTCAAGTAGAACACAAACGCTTTTGTTCAAATTAAAATTCTAGTTTCACCACTGCAATAAACAAAAGAATGGCTGCCATTTTGAACTTACGTCAGGCATGATTCAGCATTATCCAGCCGTCTGCCGATAATGTAAATTTTCGTCTATAAACAACTCTTCTTTTTACACACTTTTTATTTACTGGCATAACAAAGTAAAAAATCTACTGCTTTTTGTTCTACTCACTAAAGTTGTGTAATTTCCATGTTTATTTTCGTCAGTTTTGTTTGCTTTTATGGCGAGTTAAAACTTCTGCACACAAAACAAAATTGATTTTTTCATCGCCATTTGGTATAAAACACGCTTACCTCAATGCCAACTATAATCAAATCCTAATTAAAATACAGTAACAACGTTATGTACTTCCATTTTCTGTTGAAAAGAGGATGAAAAGTACAAACCAAAACTAAAAAACGTTCGAACTAGTATCTTACCTTTAATTGTCCTTTCAAATCCATAAATAATCCATTTTACACAATAATTGACGATTTTGCATTTAGGGTCTTTAATAATTATTTAAGCATAGTTAAATAAAGACCATTATGCCATCCTATCATTAGTCTATAGCTATTAAATGTGTTCATGAATTCGATAAACGTTCCACTTCGGCACACGCAACGTCATGTACTCTACATTAATCCTGGTGTGTTTCGTCACAGACATTACGTCACACGAGATATGTAATAAATTGCACAATCAATTGAATGAAAAATAAAAGTACGGAAAGCCTGTTTTGAGATAAATTTCAGTGGAAATTCGGCTTTTATTTTTATACGGTATATTGATTTGAAAAGTAAACATTCATTTCATGTATAAACCCAAAAAAGTAGTCCGCCGCGCGTGACAGCTATATTTCAGCACTGCCGAAAATAAACGAAAATATAGCCCACAGTCGTTTATTTTGACAATGCACGCCTGAGGATGGGATAAATACGATGCTCTTATAGATGTATCGCAATACTTTGCCTATAAATAATTTAGATTGTGAAACATGATTGCCATTTAATCATCATTAGCAAAATTATCATGATTTCATTGGGTACTTCTTCGTATCAGAGTATAGTTTTATTTATATCATATTACCAGTGCAGTAGTATGTCGTTTATTAAAATTAGACCTTCTTATTAATACTCTTTAAATGTAATTGCATCCATCAATTGTGTGGATGATTGTCAGTAATATTGATTTTTATTTTTCCTGATTATGAAAGTAGACTAACTGACTGCGACTTGTTAAATTCATGGCTTTTACCTGCACTCTTTTTCAATGTTTTCAAAGGTTACACATATATCCTGAAGATATTTTCCGTAAATCGAATAACTTCTCCCAGTGACAAACACACTGATAAGGTTTGACTAAAGAAAGCACTTTTCTTAAAGATTTCTTTGTTCCGCTAAACAGGTCTTTTATATTTCGATATGTTTGTACGTTACTCCAGGCTGTGCTTTTAATTCTCATCGTAGATCGTTATTACTGCCTTACTTATTTGTAGATAACTATTGATGATGTCGAGTAGTCAAGAACAAACGATTTTGTTTCAAGCGCATTTTGTTAGTTGCTGTAAATTTACAGAATAAGAACTAGACAGACACTGAAAATACATCCGACGTTATTCGATCTTTTCTCCGGTGCGCTAACGAATATTGGAACATGTTTTCGTTAATTGTGTTTCTGCAGTAGTTGGTCACTGTTCCATAGAGGGAGTGTTATTTGTGGACTAGACGCTGTTGATAGAATATAACCGTGCATTGTTACTAACAGGGAATATTATATATTTGAAGATATTTTACGTGTCTCATAGAGATGTAACACATTGCCTGGAAATTAAAGCATTAATGTTCGGTGGAGTAAATATTGTTACGCGAGATATAATGAGATTCTGACGAAAGCCAGAGCCTGGGGTAATTGATGTAGTGGAAGTTCAGAAAGGTAAATGGCTAATGTGTTCCCATATGTAAAATGTTGATTGCTTATTACCGTAAAAAGGAAAATAGCTATCATTTAAGTAATTAACGTACGTGTGGAAAACAGGTGTTTTGGGCAACTCGTGAAGAATGCAACTGCTACAATATAATTCGTGTAATTTTGTATTTCGTGTACCTGCTTACATATAGCTTTCTATAAATGAATAGAACGCATTACGTGTCGCATTGCATGTACTTGAGCATTGTTACTGTGTTGAGAATGAAATGAATTATTCTATTCTTCTAAACATTTCCATATGTTTGTGAAACTCAATAAACCAAAATACATGGTTTATATCTATAATAGGTACATAAAATTAACTACAAGTATTAAGATTGTTAATCACCGACTGTGTGTGTGTGTGTGTGTCGTTATTGTATATTTGACCATCGAACAAAACTGTTGTTTGTTTTTGCTTCTCAAAAATAGACCATGCACACTTGTTTTATAGTCCGTATAACAATAACATAACAATCCTAAGAAACATGCCATTCTTTAACGGCTTTAAATACCTTAGCAGATTGCATTACAAACTGAGAGGTAGTACACATTTTATAAAGTGTAATTCTTGCAGTCTATTGTTGGTTTATTATTTTTGGTTGATTACTATTGACAACCTAAACATTTTGCACCGTGATGAATGTTTAGGCATATTCGAGTGCTCATAAGACTTTAACATATATTTATATCGAATATGTCGCTCGCGTACGTGGTAAAAGATCCCTTTACACAATTCCTTATGTTATTTATTGCGAATAATTATACAATATAGTGCTTAGATTATTATACTAGTATAAGTATTTATCTGTTATTGTTTGTTACACTTTATGTATACTGCCTCTATAGTTTATGTATATATATAATATTCTATCGAAAACGCTTTGTGATAACGCCAGAACCTTTGCATCGTGATTCTTAAGTTTCCCACTGAGAAATGATAATAAGGTATCCAATTTTCATAACGAGAAAACACGTAGTCTGTAGCAAGGATAGCGTTTGCCATATGCTATAAAATATAACATATATACTTAATATAGTATGAGCCAGAGTGAGAGCGCATGTTGGTAAGACAATAGTTTTTTATCTTTGTTAAGTTTGGTTGTTTAGTCATATCACGGCAGTAAGAAAACAACTAGTATACCGGTACCTAGTTCACTTACTTATGCCAGTAACTGACAACAGCCATACTTGAATCAGATGAAGGGGTAGAACTTCCCTTAGAAAGGATTGTATGACCAATGTCCACAAACGTTATGCGGCCGGGCCGGAGATTGAACCTTCGATCCTCGGATGTGTAGTTCAGCGCTCTACCAACCGAGCACGCGTAAACGTAGTCTTGTTATAAAGGTTCTTATGACAAGTATTGGTTAAGTTTAACTATTTCTTATTTTATGTACACGTAAATTACTTAACATATTTTGTTATTCAGCATATAAAATACACTGTTTTTAATATGACAAAGGTATTATATTGAAGAAGACATAGAGAAGATGTGTCGTACCAATGTTTTTTTTAACGTTTATACTAACAGCTACATCATGAACGGCGCTGGTATCTGCATGAAATAATGTATTTGAATATTTATACAACATAATTATGGTTTTATTTTCAATGACACATTTATATTCCTAAATTTGACTTTTTTTTGCGGAAATATGTATAATTATTTGTTTAAAAATGGTATGTCTGTATTGTTGCTTATATGCAAACATCATTTTATGTGACAAGCATGGCATTTCCTACTTAGGTTATTATCAATTTCATTTCTTGATCATTACATTCGGGATATATTTTGTAACATTGTATTTTCTTTTTACATTCCGACGCTCTTCTTTGTATTCTGTATTATTAAGCACAAAAACTAAATGATACACTAACAAGATTTAGTTTCTCGCTAACATTATTATTCGAAGTGATAGCAAGAGGTAATATGCAAGTATCAAGATAGTGGCGTTGGTTCGGTTGATGTCATGACGTCTCAAAACATCCGTAGAATTAGATAATCCACCATTTGAGCCGTTCATACGCTTATCATTAGGAGAATCTATAAGTATTAATTATATTCTCGTCGTTTAGTTTCTGGTACTTTTTTCAGATTTGTTCCTAGTTGTTTTTATTCATCGATGTTTTATCTGTTTAAATGTGTAAACATCTTCTATACTCGCTTAATTTTTTTAAAATGTATATTCGCTTTTTAAAAATAAAAATGTATTACGATGACAAATCTATCTGAATACAAAAAAAAATGTCAGATACAAACTTTATTCATCTATAGTAGACGATCTCAGTATAAGCCGAAGAGACAGTGTTTAAGAGAAATACACCAATTAAGATTTAAAATCCAACAGAGCAAAGGTTCATTCATGCCAATCAACGTATCTTTTGGATACGCCTCTTATCAGGTTTAAACTCCAATGTCCACATTCCTTTGCATCTTTGGGTCAATACGTGTGTACATGTCGGACATTTGTAACCTGTGTCCGAAGTGCTTGTTATGTAATGGCGATCATTAGGTGAACAGATTGTCAGCACCTTTAGAAAACAGAGTGAAAAGTTCTGGGTGTTTTGAATTTTTGGTGACCTGATCTTGTGTTTAATATTACGTTTACCTTATGATAATTGCATAATGTATATTTTCCGAGTGAATATCAACTTTTTAACTCCCAACGTTTATTGAAAAGATTATCAGTTACACTATTAATGTGAGTGTTGCGTCTTAGGTGCTAAGGAATCTGCGAATCGTAGTAAATTTAAAAAAATTATATATTGTGTGTTCGTACGTTAGACCTCAACTAGTTCTGAATTGATTGCGCGGATTGTATTTGTTTATGTCGTTATGTCATAATATGTTCCGAAAAACAGATATTTTATTAGTTTTATCAATGTAGCAGAGGAGTTGTTATTGTTCCATTTCCGATGCCGAGTAATAATGTCTCGAGAATATCTATTCATAAGTGTGAAATATCAATGAATGAAGCACATTGTCTGCCACGCAGACGGTTAGACGTATCTTCTTTAATAAATAATCAATTATCACTTGCATGTGTGAATTATAGAAGATCAAATCATTATGACGTGTACTTGTGTAATCTAAGTTATTTCTCATATTCGTGTATCCGCACCGAATGTTGGTTTGTTTTGTATCGATAATTTAAATATATTGCTTTTTTAAAATACTGAGTTCATGGTACATTACGTTTTTTTAAGCATTTCTGCCGACAAATGCATTAAAAATGCTTTCATTGTGTCTGGATCATTCATTTATAAAGTCAACTTCATTAAAGTGTATTTTAATAAATATTATGAAATACTGTATTTTTATAATTTTGAATTCGGAGACAAGACAGTTGTGCAACGTGTTGATTGTATCGCTGCGGCTGTATATAACATCGTGCTATACTTAATTCTGCTTCTGACTGTATAACACGCAGTGCCACTGATTAACAATTGCGTAACATACTTCATTAATTCAACATTTACTCAGATATATTCGTGTTCACGGATGATAATCAAATAACCAAACTTGTCTTTTATTTATTCCACATACGTAAAGGATAACACAATATTATGCATGCTTATTCAAGGTCTTTATGCGCACTGCAAATTATTACACAATTAACGAAGAATTCAAACACTATGCAAAATACAGATGTTATTCCAATCGACATTTTGAGTTGGGAAAATGTACAGATAGTGGTTGCGCAGAATGAAAACAATGAATAGTTGGCATAAGACAAGTGTGCATTCTTTAATCTTTTTTTAGAGAGGCAATAACGCTCAAAACAATTAACAAAACTCATTACCTTTACCCTCGTATAGACGTTCTATGCATGTTTTTATAGCACTAGTATGTGTTAAACGCAAATGCTGACAATACTACTGATGTGTTTGATGTTGGTTTCTGAATCTTAATTTTAAGTTAACCCGTTTTTACAATTCTTTTATTATACTTCTACAACGAAATTCTCCAATCAGTTTAAGTTTGTTTCAATTTTGGGGAGACGTTTATGCGACTTTGCTTCAGCGTTTGGTTCATTTTACTATACATCTTTAAATGTAGACGTACCCGAAGAAGCCACAATCCTTCGCAATAATTGAGTTATGTCAGTTTGCCAGCTTTTAGGTGTATGTGTTACTTAACGGTATAACCATATCCGAAACTTTCTTCATGTATACGTGCATTTGCATTAAAGGAGATACTAATTTCTAAATGTACACTATATTTACAATATACTTGTCTCTTCCAATTAAACACGCGCCGATGATGTGGACAAAATATTATTTCTTCTAGAGGCACATTGAAAAACAAATCGTTTCTTTGCCAAATATTCCAAATGCATGACATACCAAACAACGAAGGTTGTCGTTTGTATTGCTTGACCTCAAATAGACGAGGATTTTGTTGCGCTGGCGTTAATTAACAGTGGAAAATATCTTCCTGAACGCGTGTAAACGTATTGTTGGTTTTATTGTGCTTCCGTTGTGATCTATGTAATCATCGCATTTGCAATGGTCGTTAAACGAAATAAATGAAGCTCACTTTAATACATACTTATGTACCCGTTATTGCTAGAAGTACGAATCGGTTTCGGAGACTTTCGTGGATAAGATGCCATTAGCCCTGTGTGTGGTTATTTTTCTGCATGTGTTGAATTTAAAAGTCACAAAATACACATAATAAGTACTAATGTATCTGAATGATTAACGCCTTAGCTATTTGCAGATTTCTTAATTTTAAAATAACGATCCCAAACGTCAGTTGCAATTTGTTGTTAAGTATTTGCTTTTTTCCTTTCACGCTGGTAGTTTGATGTCATGAAGAAATATTCATACATCTGAAAAATGATAACGGTTACAAAACAACCTTGTTTTTTATGTTCCTGTTCCATCATGAAAAACACTTTATCATGCAAAACACTTTCTATATAAATGAATCGCATCGTTAGTTAACTGCAGATAACCGTTACAGATGCGCATACAAATAACCAACATGAATAGCTACCAATAATTTTGTGCCTATATTGCTATCGCCTGGGTTCTCGGTGTCATCATATCGTTTTGACAGCAAACGAACTCCATTATAAATGCGATGTAAACTGACGCAATATTGAATAAGATAACTGTTAATTCATAGCGTTGTATTGATTGATAATAACTTTGAATGCAGCAACGAAGTATTTAACGTTTAGTCGCTCTGCAAAGAGCGTTAGCGTTTTACCGAGTGTGCTTTCTAAATAATATTAAGATTGTGTTTATATGTAGTCTTGTTTCCATGTGGAATGTGCTTGGATACGTTTAGAGTCGTACAGGCTGTTTTATTATGCTATTCTGAATTTGAGCACTTTGTAAAGGCAATTTATTTTCTTCCTTGGAGAATCTAAATTGAAAGCGTGGATTTGTTGTTGAATAAAAGACGCCTAAACTGTCAATATATTAGCCCTTATTATAGTGATCCGAGCTTGTTCATTCAATCTGCGACTATTTACTAGCAACTGACATGTGATTGAGAGTATAAAAGGTTTGAAATGTTCGATGTGTTTTGCTCTTCTTCACATTGTTCTAAAGAATCCAAGTGAGTTAATAAATCATCATCTTGGTTAGATTTTTTATTTGGATGTAGCAGATAACTGTTTTCCTGGTTGGTTATGATTTGTTTGGAATTTATTTAAAGTGTGTCCTGTATTTTCAATTGATTTATTTTATACGCATAACTCTCTATATGGCTACATTTCATTCTATTCTTATTTTATTATCTCCCAAAAATACAATAGTATTGTACACTGCATTTATAATGCAAAGTTAGTACGCAAACAAAATGTTGTTATATAGCAGTTTGCAAAATATTCCCATGGTATTAATGTTTTCTAAGAATAATTCAAACGTTTGGGGAACACGCTTACCGGGTTATCTTTACACTTTAAAATCATTTTTTTTTGCGAAGAAAAGTAAGAATTTAGTACTGTGTTTAACTGTGAAAATTCGGTATATGTGTAATGCCTGAATACTGAACAATTCGATGTATTCTTCAATTAAGCCTTACAATCCATCATGTTCCACTGAACAGCTTGCATACTACTCTAATATCAATCGTTTCAATATTAGACGCCTCCGTGCTGTTGCTTGTTAAATTCGGTGGGGAATAGGTTTAAATAATTTTCAAATTAATACTTTGAATAATATCGTCTGTCAAAAACCTTTATGCATAATATAGTGTCTATAAAGAAATGCTTTCTGAAATTTCGTATCAATTATTTGCGTTTCTATGCAGTAATCAAACGTCTTAGCACTTATTCTCATTGTGAATTATAACAATCTTTTCATTAAAATAAAAAAGATTTTTGGAATTTCTAATTTAATTAAGTATTATATGAAAAAATGATTGGTGGTTGTATTGCACTAATACTGAACATTATTTGTCACGATGTTATTTCTTTGTTTTATCCGTATTTGTACACGTGTTAAACAGTCTGTTCTGAAATGACGTCGTGTGCTACCGACTATCATGTGTGTTTGTATATTCAATAAAATTGTTATGACATTCGCGATAATGACATTTATGTTGAATAGACGATATTCAATTATATCATGTCAGACTCAGTTTCGTTCCCATCCCGCTCTAACATGTTATTATTTATTATAAATATTGTATGAAATTGTATGTATAAAATGCTTATTTGAAATTAATATCTTTAAATTAATTATATTATCTCTACCGTTTACACAACTGAACCTTTTCGTTTAAATGATTAGTTAGCTACGATTAATCCTGTTTTTTTATGAATATTGATACGACAAACTTTACCTTCAAGTGCTGTTTATTGCACTGCTGCGAAAGGAAAATCCCATAGCTGCTTTGATCTATTGAGACGTGTGATTCTATTGATCAACATTGTATCACTCATCAACTTAATCATAAGCTATCTTTGGTCAGGAAGTTTATGTGCCCAATTCATGGATTTGTAACGAGTTTAATACGTTAAGATAACACTATCATTAATCAAGTGTCAGGCATAACGACACATTGTTAAAGCAGTATTTCGAGTTATGTCAAGTTTTAATAGGCCTCAGCTCTTGTATAGGTGGTGTATCAAACGCGCCATAACTGTGATTTTATTTACACCTATTGATCCAATTCTGTAACTTATGATTAATGAAACCTTTATTGTGGAGTTCCCGGCAAAACTCATGTGAAAGTTTCACCGATAATTTATATTATAGCTATGCTCCATGCAGTTTTTATTATCAACGAATAATTCCATAAAATACTTGCATATGCGTATTATGATTTGGTTTGTGGTTTCTGATAACGACTTGAACCAGGCTTATTTGATATTTGAAACAATCATTATTTGATTCGACACAAGTTTGAGTTCAAATACCACTATTAATTGTGTATTTTAATTCAGCCAGTTTTCTTTGTCACGTGTCGCGATGTGCGACAGAAAAATCAGAAGTAGTAGTAGTAGTAGCACTAACAGTAGCAGTGGCAGTAGCAGTTGCAGTAGCAGCAGCAGTAGTAGAAGAATTATTAATAGTGTCATTTAATTGTTTAATCCGAACAGATGCGCCTAACATATAAACATATATGACAGTTGAAATGTTGATAACATTCAAATATTAACAGCTAGGATGGATAAATTGCACAAAACATATAATTTTAGTTTTTAATCATATGCGAAGTTATGTAAGTGTATAAAATGCAATCGCTTGGACTGGTTAATTAACGCTATTCCAACTGGACAGCTCACATTGGATTGAAAGATGACTTGTATCGTAAGAAACGTTGTAGGTCTAACTGCAAGAGACTAGTGTCACTGAATCTGTGCCACATACGGACATATACTATACATTTATTAATCGCCAGTCCAAATTTGGCATGAGAAAAACTAATCTGGAACGTTTAACCAGAGTAATTTTTTTTCAACCAGCCATTGGCTCCTGACAAAAATGTTGTTTTAACACGAACACTTTCAATTGAAATTTTTGGAAGGTATTTAATCCGAACAGTTCTCTCCGACATGAGAAGAACTTAATAGAAAATTAATGTGGTCCAAATCTTCATTAAGCTACCTCGACGCTACAATGTTTATATGTTTCAGTATATGTTTGCAAATATTTATACCAACATATTACAGCATTTACAAATGTTTACTTGCTGATATATATATGTGTTACTATTTGGGAGCAAACAAAATGATGAGTACTTATGTTTTAGTATGTTGTGAACAATGTTATCAAAATACGATACACTGTAATTGCCGTATCTCCATCACTTTGGTATTAATGGTTAACCCGTCTTGGCAATGTTTTACTATTAATGATAGTTATTTACAAAATACCAGTATGGTGTTTAGTCTTGTTGTATGTGATTTTAACAAGTGCGCAAAGCACATACCATGAATACTAGATGCGTGGTTTAACTTTGTCTTTGCGTTGTTATAATTTGATGTATGTTCTACGTGGAAACTACTTGGTGGAACGTGGTCTTAACACCCCCTTACAAGGCACAATTAAATTCGATGTTGGAAACCATTTTTGTCAGTCTTATCAGCTAACTTGATTGCAATTAATAATTGCATGTAACTGATTTCTATTTGTGTTAATTATTTACATGATCACGCTACTTTACTGTGAAACTATTCCTGTGGAAATAATCTCTTTCAAGATCCAGAATTTACTAAATGCAAGCTTCGAACTGTAATGCTATGAATAAAATCAGATTTATTTCCATTTCTTCGCGCCTCATGACAAAAAATATTGCAGGTTGATGTATGTACGTATGTAAAGTACGATCTAATTGAAAAAATGAAATTAAAAATATGAATATTCAAAAAAAAACTTATTCCTAAATTGTAATGAACTAACCGATTGAATAATGATGTTGTGTGGAAAAAAAATAGCAATTATATGTATATATCCTGTTCTAAATCACATAAAAACAGAGTATATTGTATGGAGCTATTAACTTTGCATTATCGAAAGAAAACTGTTGGTAAAGCAAGGTCTTAGGTGATTTATGTTTTAAACCCGAATGTAGTTTTTCTTCAAACATTTAATAGAACATTTCAAATGTTAAATGTTGAATAAATTAAACGTGTTGAAAAATCTCCATAAATATAAAATAAATTTTATATAATTATTATATATCACGTTATCATTTAACTATTATCCGCTTTGTTGTTATTATTGTTCCCTTAAATAATGTTTAAATAAAGCTGGAACATGCTCGATATTTGTTCTCGCCAAGTGCTTTTAACAGGCCATTACAAGGCGTACATTCTTGTCTTTGACACCGCAGTTGTGCTTTTTGTGACATGCCGTGATGGTGTTGGGACTCGGTTGCTTTCAAGTATTTCAAGCGTTTGGAGTGCGTATGACCTGAACACGGAATTCAACCACTGCGTATGATAAACTGGAAATATTGCAACACATTTGGTCATGCGTTTGTTGGTTCATCAATTAATATGAGTGACAATCATCGAAGATACCTTTTCAAGTTCCATTTAACTATACTGATGTCGTAGCGCTTTTTATCCACTGAATTATTTTTTTTTGGAGTAAGTTAATTATAAGCTCGGTAAACAGGCAGTTTATTTTTCAAATAAGGTACGTTAGATATGCACATATTACACGCTACAGTAACATTAACAGATATTATTTACAACTATAAGTAAGCTATTCTATTTGTATATATGTGAATATTTCATGTGTTACTGAAGCGTTAAATAGCAAATTCACTAGAACGATTGTCTGCAATGTTTTTTCCTGTTGTCAGAAGACCGAGCGTAGTTAACGCTGCGGCATAGATAGATGTTATCTGTAACTCTTGCCACAATTGGGTTGGTTATGTCGGTACAATGCAGCTAGGTATGCCGGTCTTTACTATATGCTCTGCAAATGTTAAATGTTCTTTGACCTCTCTATGTTGTATGAATAGCCAAATTCAAACAGCATGGACATTCGTTCACGGAAGTTAGTTGCATACCTTTGTACATAGAATTATGTAAATTGCAACGAGACCATACAATAAAAGAAGACTTGTACATAGTTAATGATCTAACCATATTATTGAACAACGTAGATGGAGTAGCTGATTGTAGATATTCTTGTTAGAAGTGTGTACTTCTGATAAATCGGAGTTTTATTACTTGTTTCTTACGGTGGTGTTTCAACCGTGTTTATGCATTTGCATGACAAATCTTATAAGTACATCTTGGATACAACATGGATACAATTTTGATTTGGGTAAGTCTTTTGTACTCGCGTAATAACTGGATGAACTAGTATGTTCTGTAATTAGTGATGTGAAATCTGTTATTTAATTAAAGTCTGTGTCTAATTATGCATTGCTTACTGCCATAGACAGGCCGCATGTACAATCATTCGTGTGCTGCTAATGAAAGTGTTTGTACTTGTTTAAGGGTAATAAACCAGTCCAAATCATCAAAGATGACTCTTCGTACATTGGCGAATCGATAAGTTTTGTCTTGTTTGTAATTGATCTGAAAAATACAGTAAACAAATAAAACAGTTATGACACCCCTAAGAAGTCGAAAGCATTACTTTACATAAAATAATGTGTAGTTTAAAAATATGAAATAACAAGTTTGTTAACGATTTCGTCTAAATTACATTATACTTTCAATGTAGTCTTTACTTAAGGGGTGGACATGCTGTTCCATGTAGCAATTTCGAGTCTTTTACAACGTGTGTCAATCCACTTTTGGTTAAAATTGAATAAGTAATCGAGATGAATAGTGTCACTTTTGAGAAACATGTTTATACAATGAAGTAGATGAATCGTGTAGACTGCCATTTAGACAGCCTGTTCTATACCAGTGCACATAATTTGCTATGATTAGTTTATCGCAATACATGTCCTTACATTATAATATTTAAGATCGTTCAACATGTTACACATTAAATCGCCATTAGCAAAAGTATAATGCTTTTATTGGGGACTTCTTCGTATCAAATTATATTCATAGCTATATCATATTTAATGCAGTAGTTTTTTGTTTATTAAAATGTGACCTCAGTGTAATTCTCTTATTTAAATCCGAGTGCATCCATCAAATGCATGGAACATATAGTCAGTAATATTTTTTTTCATGTTTCATGATTCTGAAAGTGGCAAAACTGACTGCGACGTGTTACATAGATGGATTTCACTTGCATTCTTGTCCAGTGTATGCTAAGGTTAAATATATATTATGAAGATAATTTCCGCTTGTATAATCACTGTTTGCCAATGACAAACGAACTGATAAATGTTTACTAAAGAAAGCACTTTTCTTAAATCTTTTTGCTGAACACGCCTTTTATATTTCGATATGTTTAGAAGTTACTCCATTTTGTGCTTTAAATTCTCATCGTGGATCTCTACTACTTCCTAGCTGATTTTTGGATAACTATTGTGCTGTCGAGTAGTGAAGTACGCATGTATTTGCTCCAAGTGTATACAGTTGGTCCTGTAAATGTACAGTTTCAGAACTAAACATACACTGAAAAAACATCCGACGTGTCTCGTTCCTTTCTCCTTTGCGCTAACGAATATTGGAGTTTGTGTTCGTAAATTGTGTTTCTGCATTGGTTGGTCGACGTTCCTTAGTGTGAGTGTTATTTGTGGACTAGGCGCAGTATATCGAACATAGCAGTGCTTTGTTATGATAAAACATACAGCAGATATTACATATTTATAGATATTTTAAGTGTCTCGTAGGGATATAACAAATTGCCTGGAAATTAAAGCAAAGATGTTCTCTGGAATAAATATTGTTACGCGAGATATAATAAGTTACCTGGAAATTAAAACATTTATGTTCTGTGGAGTAAACATTGTTTCGCGAGATATAATGATATTCAGACGAAAGCCAGAGCCTGGGCTTATTGATGTAGTTCAGAAAGGTAAATTGCTGATGTTTTATCATGTGTTAGTATTTTATACTAACAGCTACATATGCACGGTTTTGGTATCTAGGTGAAATAATGTACATGTGTATTAACATATTGAAACAACATATTGATTTTTCTATTTTCAACAACACATTGATATACTTGTACTATACTTTTTCCGGAAATCTGTATAATTATTTTTATACAAATGTTTATATGTAGTGTTTCTTGTATGCAAATATCTATTTTTTATTATATCAAGTTGACAGTCAACGGCAGTGTCGTTATGTTACAAGCATGTGATTTCTTTATAATGTTATTGTCAATTTCATATCTTGCGAATTACTCTAGGGATATGTTTTACCATTTCATTTTCCTATTACATCCCGATGCTCTAAACTGTGTTGCGTATAAGCGCATGATACACCAACAAGATATTTTTTTTTGCTTATATTATTATTCGAAGTGATAGCAAGCAGTTATACGCAGGAAGCCCAATAATGACGTTGGTTCGGTTGATGTCGTGACATCTTAAGACTTCCGTAGAATTAGATTATCCACCATTTAAACGGCTCGTATCTACACTTTCAATACCAAGATGTAAGCTTATCATCGGGCAACATCTATCAGTTTAATAAAGTCTTTTGTTTTCTGGTACTTTTTCTGAACTTTGTTTCTAGTTCTTTTTTATCCATCGACGGTTTATCCATTTAAAAAAAGTAAACATCTTATATTCTCGCTTGATAGGCTAGTTTTCTTATATACTCGCTTTCAGTGCATCTGTTATGGCAAATACAAATAAGTACATTCTTCTGTATGGTATTCTTAAAAATACTCGAGTGAATCAAAAAGGAGTTTTCAGTTGTTGTTTTTTTTTAATTGACATATTTATCTGCATACACATTAAAAGGTCACGTTGAACAATTTTTCATCTATAGATGACGATCTCAGTGTGAGCCTCAGAGACAGTTTTTAAGAGCACTTAACCAATTAAGATCTATAATCCAACATATCAAAGGTTCATTCATGCCAATCAAAGTATCTTTTTGAATACGCCTCTAATAAGGTTTAAACTCTAATGTCCCCATTCCATGTGTACCTTTTGGTCAGTATGCGTGTTAATGACGGACAATTAGGTGGAAGGCTTATCAACAGCTTATGATAAAAGAATGAAAATGTCAGGGTGTTTTGACTTTTTGCTGACCTGGACTTTTGTTTAATATTCTGTTTGCCTTGTGATAATTTCATTATGTATATTGTCCGAGTGACAAACAACTTAAAGGTTCCCAACATGTATTTAAAAGATTAAAGTTACAATATTAATGTGAGTTATACTGCTTATGTGCTAATTAATCTGCGAAACGTAGTAAGTCTTCAATAATATTTTTTGGGTACGTTAAATCTCAATGTGGGTCTCAAATATGATGGTCTATGTTAAGCATACTCGATTACATTTAAAATCATTGATTTTATGATATTGGGTTTATAATGTCTTAGCTCATGGCTGCATAACACGGGTGTAAATTAATTTGTTCTGCGTTATTTTAAGTTTGATAACGCTAGGAAATATATTTGTGTTGTCGATAAAATAAAAACTGCTTAATATACAGCTAATATCACAGCCTACTCTATAGATTTATATAAGGCAATATATATATATCCTCAACACAAGAACCTTTTCATGTCGTCTGTTACCGTGTTACTTAATTGTTTGCCGTCGACGAACCATTTCTGATTTGATGGCGTGGACCGTATTTGTTTAGGTCGTTATGTCAAAAATGTTCCGAAAAAAGATATGTCATATGTTTTATCAATGTAGCAGAGAACTGGTCATTGTTTCATGTCCGATGCCGAATAATACTGTTTTAAGTTATATATTTATATGTGTGAAATCTTAATGTATGCAGCACATTGTCTGCCACGCAGACGTATCTTCTTTAATAAATAATCAAGTATCACTTGCATGTGTGAATTACAGATGATCAAATCATAATGACATGTACTTATGAAATCTAAGTTATTTCTCATATTCGTGAATCCACTCCGAATGTTGTTTTGTTTTGTTTCGAAACCTTAAATATACTGATATATTGGTAAATTTGGAATTAAATAGTTTTAAGCATTTCTGTTAACACATATATTGAACAGAAATATACTTGTATAGTGTCTTTATCTTGATATTATAACGCGAAGTACATGAACGTGTATTTTAATAAATATTATGACATACTGTATGTTTATTATTAAGAATTATTAAACAAACCATCTGAACATAGTATGGATTGTATCATTGCGACAGTATATAGAATCGTGTAATGCTTCATTCTGCTTGTAACTGTATAACACGCAGTACCACCGATCGACAATTGTCTTCTACTACTACTTCATTTATTCAACATTTAATAACATCTATTTTTTTTACACTGATGATTCGAAATAAACGAACGTAACTTCTATGCATTCGCCATACGTAAAGATAAACAAACATATGTACATACTCATTCAATGTCTGTATACGCACTGCAAATAATTACGCAATAAACGAATTATACTCTATCTGCCAAAACAGATATTTTTCTAATCAACAATTTTAGTTGAGAGAAAGTACGGATAATGCATGCGCTCAATGAAAAGAAGGCATAGTTGGCATCAGACAAGTGTGTATTCTTTGATCTGTTTTAAGGAGGGAATAACGCTCAAAACATTTACCAGAAATTATTACCTTCACCATCGCACTGAAGGTCTTAGCATGTTTTAAAAGCACTAGTATGTGTTAAACGCCAGTGCTGAAGACAATACTGATGTGATTGTTGTTGTGTTCTTAATCTTAAGTTTAAGTTCTCAAATTAGTTTCTTACACTGATGAGAGCCGTAAATAGCGACTTTGCTGCAACGTTTTGATTCATTTTACTGTACATTTTTAAATGTAGACCTATCCGAAGAAGCAAACAGTGCGTTATGTCAGTACGTCAGCTTTTAGGTGTATGCGTAACTGAACGGTATATCCATATACGAAATTGTCTTCATGTATACGTATATTTATATTAAAGGTGATGATAATTACTAACTGTTTAATATATTTACAATATACTTGTCCCATCCAATAAAACACGTGCCGATGCTGTGGGCACACTATTCCTTCTACCAGCAGCACATAGACATAAATCCGTTTCTTTGCCAAACAATAATAATCAAAGTGCATGACACATCGAATGAAGAAGGCTGTCGTATTTATTGCCTGACCGCAAATAGACAAAGATTTTGTTGCGCTGGCGGTTATTAACAGTGGCGAATATCTTCCTGAACGCGTGTTAACTTTTTGCTGGTTTTATTGTGCTTTCTCTGTGATCTCTGTAATTATCACATTTTGAATGGTCGTTAAACGAAATTAATGAAACTCACTCTTATTTATACCTATGAACCCTTTATTGCTATAGGTACGCATCGGTTTCGGAGACTTTCGTGGATAAGATGCCATTAGCACTGTGTGTGTGTTTTTTTTTATGCTTTGATGCATGTGTTGAATTTAAACGTCACAACATACACATTATCCGTTCTTAGATATGAAAGCTTAACGCCTGAGCTGCAATTGCAGTTTGGCATTATTCAAAATGACATGGGAAGGCTATTTTACAACACTCCGCGCAGCAATTTGACTGGCTTCAGAATTATCATATTTTAAATATGGTTTAACTGAGTTCTTGATGATACTCGGTTAGAATGTTTATCTTGATAGTATCTAGGTCAAGTTTGAGGTTTAAAAATAAATAGGTCAATGGATAATATCTCTAGAAAGACTCTACATTCAAGTAGTTCATAAATGCCCTGTGAAGTACGTAATTACAATTTTTGGAAGGTTTTGTTTTAGGAGGAGCGGTTGATCCAAATGCAAAATGACACCTTCGAGTTTTTTAATTGTGCACACACACAACATCGAGCCGAAATGTGGAAATAACCTTTCCTTTACGGATCAGTGTTTATTTCAAATTGTATTAAGAAATATTAACACAAATCGATAGTAACATTCGGCAATTGTACAAGGCAAGAATGTAATATTATGTAGTCGATCCAGTTTTGAGAACAAAAACACATTTAAGATACCATTTAGAAAAATTGTCGATTGTAGACTAACAGAAGTTCATATCACCGACCACGCCGTCAAAGTTGTCATACCATTAGGTTTAGAGACCACTAGCTGTTGCGATACGTCTTATGGAAAGATTGTATGGCAATTGGTAACATTTTATAAATGACTGATGTATATAATTATATTTCGCTTCTGTTTGTGCGACTAAAGTCGCACTATGCTTTTGTAAAAATAATAATTATTCTCGACACGAACTTAAAGGTCAATGTCCAGCCCTTAAGCTTGATTAGTTTTCTGTATCTATTTTTAGGTAGATGTCTCTTATTCTGATCGAGCTTACTGCGACAACCCCCGGACAATCCCGGACAATCCTTCCGAAGACTACTTCACCTAACGGGTTCCATACAAGTGTAACGCCTAGTGATTGACTTTTCTTTTCCGTCACTTCAATCCACATCATTGGAAAATTCAGATAGTTGAAGTCGTCTTCGAGACAAAACACGTACCTATGGTGTTCTATCAGTCCGTAGAAGGAACGTGGTACATATGCGTTGGAAATTAAAAGACGCGTCTTTATCTGAGATGATTCGCTATCGCTTCCCCAAATTGACTTAGCAATACGCATGTGAATAATATAGTCATTTTATTGTTTTCAAACGGACAAAGAGTGCGATCAAAATGACATGAACGCGTTTTGTTACTTTAGCACATTTTAAAAGGTGTTTGGAGAACCTATGGAGAACGTTAATAACTTTAAAATGGCCCGGTATATCGGAACTTAATAGAAAGGTAACGCCTGTTCAATGATAATCAACTATACAATATATACATTTTAATAACAGCAAAGATATCGTGTAACGATGACAACACTCGTGTACAACAGGTCAGCCGTTTTGTGCGATATAACGTGTATGCTGCCAGCGTTTAACCCTGGTTCAACGTCATCTTTTAACACGAGCGCCAGTCCCTTACCGCATGAACGCTGCATGGAAGTTCTAAACGGTTCTTCAGGTCCCCCACCGATGTACGAGCCAATGGAGCGCTATATAATATCTGCCGTTTTGTTCCTCTTTCCGTGTTTGACTATGTTGGGAAACGTCATGGTAATCGTAGCTGTGTTTACACATAAACGTTTGCAGACCGTGACCAACGCTTTCGTTGTCTCGCTCTCTATTGCTGACATCATGGTTGCTATATTAGTGATGCCGTTCGGAATTTATCAACAGTTCAATAATAAAAACTGGCAATTAGGTCGCACGTGGTGTCTTGTTACGACCAGTTTTGACGTCATGTTCACTACAACGTC
>VMBQ01000469.1:0-93953 GCA_007657795.1 Dreissena rostriformis | reverse complement strand
AAAATAAAGCATTGCGTAAATTAATAATAACCAACAAGCTTTTAAGTATAATTAATTATTAATGTTTGTTTTTCATTTATTTTTATTTATTAACATTCTAGGTCAAACGCATATAACAATATCACAATACATAAAAACATAGAAACATAGTACACCAATGTCATTCTGAAAGCTGTAATTATCAAATAATATATAAATAATTAAATAAATTAAATCTATATATTATAACAGTTATAAAAATTAGTTATCAATTGAAATGCAATATTTGACCTATGGATAACCCATTAAGCTAAAAGCTTATTTCCAATGGGGTCCATTAAAAGTACACAAAAAAATGATCAATTTGTTATATAATCTAACTTACATACATATACTTTGGTGTTTGATTGAGAGAAAACATGTGAATTACCCAGAGTTTTGTCTCAATCCGACAACTAAAACAATATTAACAAAAAATGTATAACATTACCAAACATGAGGCTTAACTAAATAAATATTATTGCAAATATGGAAACATTTCAATTCAAATAGTATATATCACAGATTCCAATTGTTTCTATATCACAGTCATATGCTTATATCAATAATACAAATATATGTCCTCACTTCTCTCAGTTTGTTTGTCTTGTAGATGTTTTTTAACCATTCTTTTAAATTTGTTAATATTTTCCACTTTTTTGATGTCCTCTGGAAGGACATATAAGTCTGTAGACCCAGAGTATTTGAATGTTTTTTTTTTAAATAAGAATTTTTCACAATTAGTATTATGAAATTACTTTTACCAGATCTTGATGATTTTTCAAAGTTCTTGCTGAGATATAAAGGACATTTGCCATCATAAATTGTATGCATATGACTTAATTTAAGTTCTTTCACTCTGTTTTCCACATTTAACATTTTCAATTGTACAAAATCATCATTGGTAATGGAGGTTCTTGGTTCGTAATCTCTAATAAATCTGATAATTTTATTTTGCATATTTTGTAATTTTTTCGTTTGGGCTAAAATTAAACTATGGAACCAAGATGAACAACAATAATCAAAATGACATTGTACAAGAGCTGAACGTAAAAGTTTTCTAGAATTAAAATCTAAACAAGTTTTGTGTCTGTATACAAATTTAAGTTTTGCATTTACTTTAGAAACGATGTTATTAACAATATTATCACCAGAAAGAGTATCAACAATCTGAAGGCCGAAATACTTAACCTTTTTAACATTTTTTATCGTATGGTCATTACAATTTAGTGGAGGCACGTTCAGTTTGCTTACTTTTCGTATTGGCCCAAACATAATATACTCTGTTTTGCCGAGGTGTAGTGACAACTTGTTATCCACTAGCCATTCAATACAACATTCTAAAACATGACCAAGCTTTTGGGATATAAACACAGGATCTTTATGACTTAACAAAATTGTACTATCATCAGCGTATAAAATAATTTTGCATTCTTTGTCTATGCTTATAATCATATCGTTAAGGTAACAAAGAAAGAGAAGAGGCCCTATAATACTGCCTTGTGGCACACCACACGAAACAGGGTTAGAATGTGAGGAACACATACCAATACTAACAATTTGACTTGATTTAAACCAGGGAATCGATCGTATGCCCATAAGTTCTAATTTTCCAAAAAAAAATATTGTGATTAACTGTATCGAAGGCCTTATGTAGGTCTAACATTATCATTCCAATATACAATCCTTCATCGGTATTTAATTTAATAGAATTTAGAAGCTGAATAAGACAACTCTCGGTAGAATATGATTTTCTAAATCCTGATTGATGCTCATAAAAAATATTGTTTGACGTTAAAAAAGATTCCAATTGTATGTACACTGCTCTTTCTAAACAAAATGAAATTACACTTAGTATACTGACTGGCCTATAATTTCCAATATCTTACTTTCTATCTTTCTTGAATGTGCAAATGCTTAACCCTAGTTAGTTAGTTAAGTCACCTAGAACACATCCCTCAGATATAGACAAGCTAACAATAAAACGAATTATAATTTTTTTAATATCTGCCCCATCCTTAAGGAACCTAGCTGAAATACAATCCAGATCCGTACTCTTACCGGCATTCAAATTATTAAGTTCTTTAAAAACAAAATTCTCTGTAACATGATGGAGGTGCATTTCCTTGTTACTAGGGTTCATTGTTTTGTAAAAACTGTCATTAAAAGCACTATAAACACAAAAAGAATCATGGCAAGTTTCACCATCAACATTCAAAACGACGTTTTGTGAGTCACTTTTTGGATTTTATACCCTAAAGAGTTTAGACTCTGCCATAGCTTTTTGGAATCAAATTTGTTTTACTCTATTTTATTAGAAAATTATTCAGACTCAGCTGACTTAAGTTCTTTGTGAACAAGATTTCTATATTTTGAAAACATTTTGAAATCTTCAGGTTTACCATGTTTTTTAAATCCATATAATAAAGTACCTCTATGTTTCATATTAACTAAAATCTCCGAATTAAGCCAAGGGTCTGACCTAGATTTCAGACGGACTTCTTTGATCGGAGCAACATTATGTACACCATTTAAAAATAAATCTTTAAAAATGTTCCATGCGTTATTTACATTTTCTGATAAAAAACAGCTGTTCCAATCGGTTTCCAGTAATTTTTTAACAAATGATTCTTTAATATAGTTTTTGAGACATCTGATTTTCAATGTATTGTGAGAAAATGTTCGATTAGTAGATTTTCGTGTACAAAATATAAGACAATGGTCGCTGAGACCAACAGATATTACTCCAGACTGAACAATGTTATCCTTGTTATTACATAAGATATGATCTAAAGTACCTGAACAATCAGCTTCAATCCTTGTTGGTTCATTTATAATTTGGTCTAGGTTAAATAATCTTTAAGTACTACTATAATCTGTATACAACGGACTGATACAACGGACTGGTTTTCTTTTCTGTACAAATATTGGTGTCACCTAGAATAATTGTTTCACAGTCCGGTCTTAACATTTTTAGAATCCTTTCAAGATCCACATTAAATTTTGTATGACGATGTGATCTATAAATAGTTCCGACATAAATAGGTTTGTTTCTTGGTAGTAACAGTTGGACGAACACAAATTCAGAGTTATTACAATTTAAATCTTCTCTAACGTTAAAGGCATAGTAAATGTATGCATTGCTAGATAACATAAGCGATATTGCAATAATGAAAAAAGTTTGAGATCGAATAAAAAGTTAAGAATTGTCGATATGTTTGAAACTAAATTAGATACATTTCATTGGTTGTGAAAATAATCGTTACATTCCGTACCCTTTTGCAATTTCCGTTTATGCCGCCTCTCACAGAAATAAATATTAGAAACATTTAGTTGCAATAGTTACCTCATTTTCCTCGGAGTAGTATGCTAACATTTAGCTGTATCGCTATCGATATTCTGTACAAGCAACGACACACATTCGTTCTGCGTTTTCTGCGTTTCACATAACTTGAGATCACCACATATTTATAAAAAAAGTTTATAATGTAAATAAAATACACAAAATAATATGCTTCAACTTAAGTAATACGACTTTGCAGATTCCAACAAGCTGTTAAATAAGGCTTGACAATCTATTAAGTTGAGGATAGCAAATACCCTCAATGCGTTGTGTATTGCAAACTATATTAAGTGCTTTTCTCATGTTCTTGCATATATAATTGTTCGTAACTTTAGGACATCCATGTTTCATCTGTATCTTAGAGTAAACATCTGCACTTTTATTGATATTATATCAAACTCGTGATATTATCCATATGGTAGTTATTTTTAATATTTTTTCCCCGATTTAGGTATTCATGATCATACATTATTATTGCCATTTTTATCATGAAGAAAAATGTGTCTATTCAGAAACATCACAATATGTGTATGTGTTTTTTTTGTATTGTAAAGGCAGTTAAGCTTGTCAGAATTAAAAATTTACGAATAATTGTGTTAAAACACAAACCGAAAACACACATTACTATGAAGGGCGAGTTATATCGATATAGATGTGAATTTGGAAAGTGTTTATACAAACAAATCACGAAGTGATTAATATATATATATAACGATACTTAGTGTTGGGTATACACATAACCGCGAGTGCCATGTTAGCATGTTGAGAAATTAACTAAACTCGCCATTTTGTTAACGGTGGATATGCAATTATTGTTGTTCATTCTCGAACAGATATTTGAGTTCTTATAAGAGTATTTATTTATTTATTAAAGCAGTTCACGCGCATTGTTTTCTTTGTCTTTTTTATCATTGTCATCGTTTCTCAGGGTGCAAAAATAAATGTTCTATATGTTAATGATTGTCTTTTCATTTAGAACGAAACATATGGTCACCTAAAACGTTGTCTTATATCATGCTGAGCATGCGATGAAAATATTAATTAATATATAACATTAGTAGACAGTAAAAAAATTGAATACTTGTATTGTTCTTTGTTTTTATTTTTTACAAAAAGTGAATATACTGATTGGACATTTATGTAATCTTCATTATATATTATGACAGATATAGGACCACACACGGTTCAGGGTGCAACTATAAAGGGACAAGCATGGTTTGCTTGGTGACACACTCTAACAAGTCTAAGAAAGTTCTTATTTGTGTAATCGTATTTAAGCTTTTTCGCACAGTTTTGTCATTTACCGTTAAAATTTTCAAACCAATACATTTCATTTCAAGATATTTGCACCGACTAGTTTAGAGGGAAAGAGGGGACGCACAGGAATATGACGCAGCACCCTGCTATTTCAATCAAGACCGTTCCCTCCTTCATATTAAAACTAACATAGTAAAGAAATAAATAACCCTATTGAAATGAAATAACTGTTTTTTAAAAATAGATTATCAGTTTCGATTATCTAAATAGTTTTTAAATATACTAAGAAACAAATAAAGAGAAAACTGAATTTTTACGTCAGATATAAGTTGTCACAGATAAACATTCGAATATCTACGCAATTGACAGTTCAGTCTTTTAAATAGGATGTACAGACCTAGAAAACAATTCAGAAGCTTATTTATTTGTTACATTTTATACCAAGAAGAAAAGCTTCATGTGAAGGTACGAGCTATTCAGGATAATGAGTCTTCTTGTTATAGTTCAGCCGCGTCATGCAAAAACAACACAGACTCCCTCAAAGACCGCGATAGTTCGTGGTATACAAAGATACGATATAAATTCTGGTTTATTCACGCATGCATGTATAGTGTGTTTGTGTTTATACAGTTTGTTATGCTGATACTGATATATTCTAATGTTTCGAATGAATTTGTTTTATTATAATAAAAGATGAGGCCAGTTCGTAGGTAGGTACTTATATAATAGAAATACACGTTTATTTCTCGAGTGCATAACCAACTTACGCACTGTGTCAAAATACATCAATACTTAACACATGATCTTATGAAACCTTTTGAATTTTCATGTGCTATTAGACCTACGAAAACATGGGAAGATTTATAAATGAATACACAAATCGGATTTTATATTTTTGCAATGGAAGGATCCTAGCGTTTGGTGAATGATTTTTCAGCTGACACTCATCGGATGTATTAAGATACTTTTTTCTAGAAAACATGTCCCAGAGGGGAAACAACTGCTTTCGAGTATCAAAGACAGCGTATTACGTTCATCTATGCAATACGTGTTAAAAGTTCAGTGTACGTTTGATTGATTGGCAACAGCTTTTCTATATTTGAATTAACAATTCATTAACCTGGCTTTGGGGTCAATCTTAGACTTGTTATTAGTATTGTGTTTTATTACGATTTATATGATTTATATTTTTTCTGTTGTGTGCTTTTTGCATTTATAATAATAATGTTCATTACGTTTTTACTTATAAAGTGCTGTCGCAAACGTGTATTTACTTTGAATATGCTTTAGCAAACGTGTTTTTTACTTTGAATGTGTTGTCGCAAACGTAGTTTTACTTTGAAGATGCTGTCGCAAACGTTTTTGTTTACTATAATGTGCTGTCGCAAACGTATTTTACTTTGTATGTGCTTTCGCAAACGTGTTTTTACTTTTATTATGCTGCCGCAAACGTCTTTTTACTTTAAATGTTTTGTCGCAATTGCTTTCGCAAATGTGCTTTTACTTTGAATGTGCTGTAGCAAACCTGGTTTTACTTTGAATGTGCTTCAGATAACCTGGTTTTACTTTGCATGTGCTGTAGAAAAGCTGTTTTACTTTATATGTACAATGGCAAACGTGTTTTTATTACATGCGATACCTTGTTTTCAATGTAATACATACATTACGTATTTTTTATATGACACATGTGTAATACAACATTTTTAAGCGTTTTCATTGGCTACAAAATCAATTACTAACCAATCGCATGGCTTTAATTTGGTGAAATGATGACGTCGTCAACATGAAATGACGTCACGATAGTAAACAGCTTTAAGATCTATCAGCATTTGTTTGGTCAATTTAGATGTATTTTATTTAGTTTAAAAGCATGTGATAAAAAAGATCTGACACTCGTTGTAATATGATGTACGATTATAAGAAGAGGCACGTTCCACTTTTGAGCATATTGCAATTGCAATAAATACTGATACATTCACTTTAATTCAATTTTGAAAAAAAAAACAGTTGTCAATAAGAATACATTCGAAACCTCGTATAGTTAAAAAGCTTGTACTTCTGTTGATGCAGTTTGGAGTTTACTTGGTTTTTAAATAAATGCGAACAAAAACGAGGTATGGTCACTAAGTTTGGTTTAACAAATTGCATAACGGTGTACATCAATTCAGAATACTACACATGCTTTCATTACGTTTATGCTACACAAAGGTCGTATCTTGTTAGTTTTTTAACAAAACATGTTAATTGAACAAATAACACATGTAAAGCATTAAAAGTTTTCATTAACATAGATAAACGCTTCAGACTGATTTACTCGCATTTGCAAAACAAAATTTAATTTAAATTGAATATCAAATACATGTGCATTAAATCCACCGCCATGCATAATCGTTATCTTTTGAATAGCATGTCCGCACATGTTTAGTTCGATTACATATTGACCGATGTATTTTGATGCGTTTTAACACACGCTTCATATCTGGTCGACTGGTGGTGAATACTAGTTGTAAACTTCCATAAATGCCTACGTCACAATAAGAAATAAATCAACGCATCACATGACACACAGCTTTCATCTTGAAATGGTCGGTTTAAACTTGATAGTAACATTTGGGTAGTGATACACTCCGCAGCTGTAGCGTTTATCTTCCTCATTGATAGGCGAGGCTGTGGATTAAAACATTTAAAGTACGGTGTTTTAAATTCGATGTGAATACAATTTTGTACTGAACAAAACAATCAAAACAAATGGGTGTCCGATGTTTAAATGAATTTATCAATAAATGTTTATATGAATATTTTTGTTTTGGATATTAGGATAGGTAATTGAATAAAGGGTGATAAAACATGCTGTTTGTGCAAGCTTATTTATTCTGAGCGGCTGCAGTTAGTTCAATCGTCATTACGTGGCCGATAACTGACAACGGTAGCACTGAATTGACGCGATTGGATTCGGCTACAAACTGACGTTGTATTGGATAAAAAGTCGAAGCTGTAATGCATTACATGTTCTCGGTTTAGTGTTCTCATGTATTTGCTTTTAGATACGATGTATGTTTGCATAAGTTGCAAAAAAACAACTAAATTATTCTGACAAAAACAAACCATATGAAAAACAAAACAACAACAACTAATGTTTGATAACTGAAGAGAACGGGTATGTTTATAAATATTTTAAACATGTGTTGTACTCGATGAAAAACTTACCAAGTGGACATATATGGCCTTCTAGTGAACACTATAATTGTTGTGAGGACAGTTGCAGGTAGGAAATAGCGGTCATTTTGAAAATGATATATGATCCTGTTAACACCTGACGTTTCTTATAAATATCAGGTCGGTAGATAATGACCATATCGGTAAACGCAATTTTGTTATAGCGTCGTTCCGACATTAACTCAAGTCGGAAGCTTGACAAGATGCCAATTAATATTAATACTTATCATTAATTTTACTTAACTTATTAAATACATACTATAAAACAACATTAAACCTATTTAAATATTGAATAATAGTTATAAACTCTTCCACTGTTCATCTTATATTTCAGTAAGTCATATTTCCCTGCGTAAAAATGCACAATGTAAAGCTTGCATTATGCTGAATTTTGCATGATTTATGTGCTGTTTCCTTCTACACTAAGGATATGTATGTCATTATATGCATGTTCATAGCGATTTTGCTAATTATGACCAAACACTTATAATTGCATAAGTTAATATGAAATAACTCTGCTTCAGTAAATTGGCAATGACTGTTTGCACGTAGTGTTGATTGTGCTCCATATTAAATAAAGAGCTTAGAATCAGCAAATTGCGTCTTGTTCGTTTGACCAAACCTGACTAGTTACGTGAAATAGCATTTTTTAAGAAGTTGTTCTTTTCTCATTTAATATTAAAATAGCTCAGAATCAGCCTATTTAGTCGTATTGCTTTGACTGCATCTCCGTCCGTCCGCATAAGTTTAAGCCTCTGATTGTTCAAACAGGTACGTGTATGAAACTTAGGAAACCTTTAATTGTAAAGGATAAAGGTTATGCACGATCTTTTTTTTTTTCACCATTGCAAAAAGGTTATGTCAACATAAAAACAAATAAAAAATAGAGCAACACTTAATGTTGTAATAACTCAAAAGAGTTCATGAATGCTATAATAACAAGAGGTTTATACTTGAGGCTATATAATTACGATTGGTTTATCCAGATAAACTCGCTCAATTCATCCGTCAGTCATCTGTCTGTTCGAGGAAATATAGAGAAAGAACATATGACTAAATACATAATATTTAAGTTTCAACCTGATATACTTATAAAAGGCAATGTCAAGATTATGCAAGCCCTCTTGGTTTTCAGAGGTCAAATGTCAGGTCAAGGTTATTAAAACACAAAACAAAAAAAAAATCATAATATTTAAATACCTAAAATTACATTTAATATGATATTGAAACTTACACATCGAATACATGTACAGGATAAAAAGCGTGCCTTGTGTCTGTGATCGTCTGTCTCTCTTTCCGTTCACAAAAGCTCAAATAAGTCGGGAAACAAATGAACTATATTTGACCACACAAATTGGTTTTTATATTGAAAGTGAACCAATACTCTTAAGTCTCTAGAGATCCTATTAGAAGATTTAAATGTTCACGAAAACGCACATTTGCGATAAATGAAAAAGTTTACATGTGCAGCATACATTTCTTTGCTACATGAGTATATAAACAATCGAGTATTTGCACTCCGAAATGGAACATGTTATTAGCACGTATAAAATATGTTACTTACCAGCGTATGTACATGTATACCAGTGTTCAATTACACGTCTAATAGTGCTGGCTACAGCGTTACTGGATTAATTATGATGATACATGGTAATGTAAACACGATGTTTATACCCGAAATCAAGACAATGGCAGTTTGAGCTCATTGGTATTCTGGCTGCTGTATACAATCGTCTACGTCTACGAACAACTATATATTTAAATGTGTGTTTTTTGTTTGTTTGTTTTTTTTTAGCATTTATTTACCTCCATACATTTCAAATTGTATTGTTAGAATACGTGTTAATTTTGTTAGTGTATAATACAGTTCTTTAAAATATAGTTCTTTTAACAATTCAACTTGCTTGCTAATAGATGTAAACAAAATGTTTGTTTTTTTTATCTTACAATGTTGATGCTATTTATTTAACGGCGTTTAGGCATGATCTTTTTTCAAACAGACTTGTATTAATAATAGTAACACAATATTTCAATTATTGTACGGTTATGTTTAAAAAATACTGTTTTACCAGATTAATGTTTTCGTTTTATACAAACATAGAAGACAAGTGTCCTACTCAGTAATCTGACAAATAAGTAAATTCTTAAAGCGATAACTTGATTCAATACATCTATCATAAAATATATAAATATACAAACATTTTTTTTAGTTATTAACTATGTTATTTTTTTGTAGGGGACTTTCTTGTACGTTTAATGTTTTCAGTAATCAACATTAAGCTTTAAAGTTTAATTTGACAAGCATGTTTTAATACGATCTCAAATGTGTTTTCTTTCTATGCGATATTTAATAAAATTCTTCAAAGGTTGGCTTACTTACCCAATTCACGAAGATGTGTTATTCAAGCAGGCTATAAAATGATATGTCCTTTATCTCTAAACAACATTAAGTAACGACGGAAAGTAATTAAATGCTTTTCTTTATTCGCGATATTTGCGATAGTCATTTTTTTTAAGATGTTTGAATATCTAAAACTATGAAATTTCTTTATATTATTGAAGCAAACCTTAACATGTGTGTCACGTATTGTTATTTCTAATTCGTATTTCAAATATTTGCGTTTTAACTTTGAAAAAATGCTACATTTATTTAAAACATTATTCGATAAACATGATAAAAACAAGTATGACTTTACCCATTGAATTGTTCACTGTTTCACTGAGAACGCCGGTCAATATATGAACAATAAACCCTACTTATATTATTATTTAAATTGAACGATCATATACATACAATTTCCTGGGTTTTTTCAACTGTTAGGACGTGTGATTTAACTGGTCAACATCTTAATCATTTTCCACCGAAAGTTATCTGCGGTCCGTTAAGTTCACTCACCCGTTTCATGAATTGTGCTAGAGTAAAATACATTCAGATACCAACATAGCTAATTAGAATCCGAAATGTGAATGCCACAACAATGTTCAAGAAGTATAACAAATATTGTTGAGACATCATTGCTCTTCGCTCTAAGATACGAATTGTATCCGGGACGGTGCAACTGTTGTTTTATGTTCGCTATATGGATCACATGTATATAACAAACCCTTTCAATCCCATTTGATTGTGGTCAAGAATTTAGCTGACTGATTGATTTATATGCGGAAATTTCCCCATCAGACATTTCGCTACGGGGATCTGACAAGAAAATAACTTAATAGTATCAACACTTTTCCCTGAAACGATGACAGTGCTATTTTGTATATTGTTCCACATATATGCAATCATAAAAGACATACGTATGGGTTTTGGATTTTCTAATTATGGAAGACAAAAAAGGTCTATACAATGTTAACACTGAATTGTTTCAAAGTAAATGCAAACGCAAGCGTCAAAACTGGAGATAATAGTCACTTTGAAGGAAGCTGTGGTAAAGTAATGTCAGCAATTCGTTAACAAATGGATGTTGTAAAATGTAAAACACATACTAAGTCTGCGTTATGGAGCCGCATATTGGTATACGCAGATGTAAGTATGCTGCTAGAACATATCGACAAATTTCATCTTCAATGTATTTGCCGTCGAATACACCAACCCCAAGTTATTTGAAGCTGACGACCTTTCAAAAGTATCGGGGTGTATCGTTGTTAAAATGAATGATGTGTACAAAAATATAACTGTGAATTATTTGCAACATTTATTTGATTTCATTTGTATTTATGTATTAAGACTGGAGTGTTTTTTTTTTATAAATTAATGGATGAATTCATAAATAATTTTTTTTGTATGCGACACATGTCTGTGAATCATAGGAACCTTTTGAAGTTTTATAAAATATTACGTATGATGCATGTACATATATATCATAGTATTTGATCAAGCTTTCTAACAAGATTATCATATCAACGTATGTTAGTCTATTGAACCCCTATTTCATTGTGGGAGCATTTTACAATCGAATACGTGATATTTGGATACATGGGCATGCGAAATATGTTGTCATTGTCATTAAGGAGTGTCGGTTCTTAGTTTCGAATGGAGATCGGATAATTATGTTAAGATAAACAAACATATTCATTAGTTTCTGTTACAAACGACCCGCAGTCGCTTAATAAAGCATTTAAGCACTTAATAACCGCGAAGGAATTAAGTCATGCGTTGAATGTATATAGATCGCTATTCATTACTGAGAAAGGAACACTCGCGAGTGTTCTCAGCGAAATCAATTGATGAAGAATATTATCCCTCATGCAATACGAAATGTGTATCGATTGCTCTTCCTTTAAGTGACACATATGTGGCGTAATGGAGTTTATTAGCAATCCAAGTGCATGTAATGAAGTCATTTCGTTGTAAAACAGTGTTTGCACTGAAAGGGATGACATTCCATAAAGAGCATTATGTTGTTTTTTGTCAACCAATCACTGGATATGTTTCAAGAAGATTTATTATCGTTCTGAAACCAACGACAGCACAATACACGAACAATATAATGTGTAATCTTTGAAGAAAAACATGAAGTGAAATGACACTTTTGTATTAATCATGCTTCAATAATTTAAATTGCTAACATCCCATACTTAAAGGAACTGTAAAACCACGAATTACGAAAAAACGAAAAGTTTTAAAATACCGTATTTTTTACAATAATTAGTTAATATTGATCAAAATATCACGACTGGTATATTACATTAATTGAAAAAAGTTCATATTTTCAGAATATTCGGTTATAAAATTTCGCGATGTGAAATCGAAAGTACATCGCGAAAATATGTGACATAACGATATACACACTATACATAACGCAAGTAGATTGATCATTTTATATATAATATATATACAATTTACTACAATAATTAGTTTATATTGATCAAAATATCACGACTGGTATATTACATTACTTGAAAAAAAGTTCATATTTTCAGAATATTCGGTTATAAAATTTCGCGATGTGAAAAAAACGAACATCGCGAAAATAGGTGACCCAACGATATACACACTACAAATAACAAATAAAGTAGATTGATCATTTTATATATAAAATATATACAATTCACTACGCATGCACAATTTGCATTCCTGGGTTTACCACGTGACGATGATGATCAATCTACTTGCGTTATTTATAGTTAACTGGTAGATATACCCAGTAAAAATAAATAAATAAAAAAATAAAGTAAAAATAAAAAAAAAACTTTTTTCAAGTCATGTTGTATACAAGTCGTGATATTCTAATCAATATAAACTAATAATTGTAAAAATACGGTATGTTAGAATTTTTCTTTTTCGTCATTAGTGGTTTAAGTGGACTTTAAGGATTATGCAAAAAGTTACACAGAAGGTTCGAGTTTCGTCAAGCGAAAACTGGTCTTATGCCTTATGCGATCAGCATAGCATCAGAGAAGCCTGCCCGTTCGCGCAGTCTCATCAGGAGCTTTACTGTCCACTATTTTGAATTTAAATACATTGTACGTCAATATCACGTGTTGTAATGGAACAGATGTGTGTTTTGTTTGCGATATATGTTTGACACGTAAAACAATAAAATCTGACTACGCTTTCCTTTACTTAGTGTGTAACCGTATGTGACTTTTCTTTTTATTGACGCCTATAATGTATAATTTTGTATAAGTAAATGATATTATATAAATATAATATACATATAATGAGTAAGTAATGTAGGTATATAATCTGAGTTTTACAATTACGACACATACTGTTATGCTAATTGATTTAATTGCAACGTCAATATCTTATTGTTTTACTTATCTAATATGGTGATTCAAAAATGTCCTAGCCGGTGGAATGTGCACAATATTAAGTCGCTCATTCATTCAATCACAAAATTACTTTCGCAATTATATTATTAATTTATATTATACAAATAAATAACTGTATTGAATACATGTTGACATGTTGCTTACATAATTTGTAAACATCTTAAAAAAATAACATCGATCCTTAGTACATTAATTTTAGTTTACATAATTACGATTGCTGGTCGTGCACAAAATATAATCATTTTTTGCAACCAACGTGTAAGGTTGCAATTATCCGGCTGTCGACAGTCATCAACTACAACTATTATGTTTTTTCTTAACACAACATAACAAAAAATGTAAAGAAAGTGAAAGAAACATGTTATGCAAATTTTTACACAATGGTACATCGTTCCTTATACCTAACGATATAACAATACATTATCCAAAATCTGGTTCCGATCATTGTGACTCTGAGATGTATTTTACGCGATACAAGTTATTCAGAGCTTGGGGCCTCGTTAACGTTAAATGTTATGCTAATGGTTTACTGAATGAGTAGCTGTTACATTGTGGCGGAGAACATTCTTTAGCATGTATGGTTTCGTATTTAAATGTTTTAAAAAGTATACTCTTTACTTCGGTTATTGTAGTAATGCATACCGAGTTTATTTGTTGATAAAACGATTAAACCAGTTCGTTTTATATACGAAGCTGTCCGAACACAAGTAAAATACATAACAATACAAGCAGTATGCACACAGTTTGTTCAAGCAGCTAAATGTATTTTACCACGAAACCAAAATGCAACTGGTACTTATGATGCTCAAATAACTACTTAGATATTAAACGATTTTATCAGGATAATGATGTAATGTTTTTTGAAAGGGTGTTAATATTCCAGATAATAACAGATCTGAATATGCATTCTTCAGACAACTCGATTGACTACCGTTTGGCGAATAATTTCATGGTTGATAATCATAGTATGTATGAATTCGGATGTGGTATTAAATGACACGTGTTCCAGAGTGTTTGAAGCAATAACGCAAAATAATACAATGTGCATATGTTTGATTTACTCCAACGGTTCTTTTTGTTGTTGTTGTTTTCCTTTTCTGTTGTGTTGATTTCAAATTATTTTATAGTGTTATAATATTTTATTTGGTTCAGTTAACGACTCGTGATAAATTGTTTGTTGTCATTTAGGGTCTCAGTATAAATGTTTGTGAATTTTATAGTTATTATGTTATGTTTCTGAAATTGATATACCCAGATGTGTGTCCTATTTATATCCAGTGTTGCTGTTTTAATTAAAATTGTGTATGGTAAATTATATTGAAACATGGCGTATCTTAAAACATTAATATTGTTTTGAATAGAATACGTACTTTTATACTTAAATCTTAAATCTAACATAAATAGCCACAATTTTAGGTGCATAGAAACAGGTGCATGCATTTCGAAATAAAAATTATTTGTATTAAAATAAATGAATGGATGGGGTTGTCAATAGTACATGCTATTGTCACTTGGGAGAATGACGGGAGCCCCCATATGTTAGCCGGGCGATGCATCCTCATAAAATAAATTATGTTAGCAATAATGAACCTTCAAAACAATATTGTCATCTTAATTATTAATGTACCTACCCGTGAGCCATAGCTGATTTATGTGCGTTAATATGACAAAATGAAATATGATTGATATCGCTTTTGATTGTGTTTCAATAAACGTGTATTAGTAATATGGATTATTTAATTTGATGAAAGCATAATGTTAAGTTTAAAGGNAATAAAACCTAGACTGTAGTCTTAGTTGTTTTATAGCTAACATATAGTTGAATCTAACCTATTCTGAACACGTGCATGTAACAACCAATCATTCACTTTCCCTCCGATATTCAGTTGCCTGTTGAAAGTTGTTTGAGACAGCCATTGCATTTATTGAATTGCAATATTATATTATTTGTGTGGGATATTTTGGATTCCTGCAGGTAACTACTCTAAATCTTTTATTTATGTTCTCTGTCAATTGTTTGTATTATTATTTAGGACATCTGACGGTTACGGTTGTGTTTATTAGTTATTTATTGAAATAACTTATTGCGAGTCATATTCACGCCGCCATGCAACGCTAGTCATTATTAATGTGTATTCCACTTGAATGCATACATATATTATCTTGATTATATATCTAATGGCATGTATTAATTGTTCCTATTTCAGATACCTTTATCGATCTATTCAAACTTTGAAAACATCGATTGATTCGATAGTTTGTCGTCGAACCCCAAGTACGCAAATTGCGCGTAGCTAGGCCGGCAACAGTAGTGTATATATTGTTAGGCTTTTTTGTGCAGCGGACAGTTAGTTCGCAATGCTTCAAATGTCACCCACACTTGTGACACATGTCATGTAAAATGTGTCTCTGTGAAACGGACTTCACTCAGCTTAAAGTATGTAGACAGTTTAAATACGAAGATTGGTCGGATATATATATTCTGTTCGACGTAACGCACGTTGTTTTAAATTCGACACAAGTAAATGTGTATGCAAGTTAAGTTATAAACTTATAAGTCTTATTACTTGGCAAATTATGATTTCTTCATAAAACTTGCTCAAAACCGTCTGTTTCAAAGTCTATTAAAACAAGAGTATCATCTTGTCGAGAGGAAATGTATATATTATTAGTTCATGCATCAAGCTAAAGACATGTTAAGATATTGAGCGGTAACAAAGCAACAATGTTTATTTATTTTTATTTCCTTTATACAATATATTATCATGCTTTGTGCACTGTCTTTAATAAAAATTAATTGCATAGTTAATTAAACCACCAGACCGTAAGCACCCACAAATGACGGAAATTACTGACTAAATATAATGTTGTGTCTTAAACTAAATGTTGGTGACTAATCAATTGCATCATTTCGGTTGACAGCTTCCGAAGTACATTATCAATTTGGAGTAAAATTATTAAATGATGAAGGTAATAACAGAAACAAATTATATCTTTTCATTTCCCGCACATATGATTGAAAATAATAACGACCTATTAAGCGTCCCTTCGATATATTTAACGGGCCTTGTACTCGTGTTGTTTAATGGAAAAAGATCCTATCAACCCGTTTTCCATGGGTTATTTGTGTGTGTTTTGCAAGGTATTATATTTGAAGATTATTAAGGAGTAAACATTGCCATGTGAATTCATCATACTCTATAGCGGATTAAACTTGAGATTATGAATATGTGGTTAAATCAAATGCAACAACCTTTTTGTCTCAGTGTGTAAAACGCTTGACTACATAAACTGAGCTTACGGTGAGATTGCCGCTTTTAAATGCGGGTGATTATTCACTGTTAGCTGGCACAGCGTACAGTGTGTTTTGCTTTCGTCTTATTATTCTAAAGACTTCATGTCAGTGAACAAGCAAGCACGTATATTTCTTCTTTGGGTGATTTATTATGGGATGAAACGATTATTCTCGGCTGAAATATTCCTTACCGGAGATGTTGATTGCTTATTTTGTTCATGTGTTTTGTTTCTCAAATCGTATTCATGTATTTTATTTTAATCTCTTAAATACTGATTACTCCGTGTGTCGCTTATAATATTCTTACTTAATCCAGTGCACAAATACCTCATATTAATGTTAATTATTCCGTAAAGTATTTAAACAGTTATCATTTGTTATTATTGATGAATACAAATTAACTTACAAACTTATTAGACAATAAATATAATGTCTGAATGTCTGAAAACCAAAACATCCCTGACAACCCATCAAAGTCAATTGGGTATATTTGACAAATCATCTTGCTAATGATATAGTCCGTGGTATTGCTGGTTGACTATGGTTTTAAATCAGCTTTCAAATAACTATTTCGATTAAATTTAATATCTTAAAGGAAAATCCTCATTATAATCCGCGAGTGTCTGCTTTTCTCTAAAATAAATATAAATTGCTTAGCAATTCATAACCGATGTTTTGGTGTTTTCAGCCTCATATAATAAAGTTCTCTTTTTTTAATACCAAACTAGTATGTTACAGTATGTGGGTAAATCGTCTTTACGAAAATATTTGCTGTTGTGAATTACTAAACATGTCGACTTTTCCATTTATCGATCGTAAGGTAACTTAACCTCATTCGTTTTTTTTTTTATTTCAAATGTATGTTGAAATGATTCAGCAAAGTTGTATGAGAAACAAGTTATGTGCATATCGTATTTCTAATTGAATACCGCAACACACTGTGAAAAAATGAGATCAATTTTTGTCAATACTAAATTGCCGCTGCAGTGGTCCAATTCTGTAATGAATCATTTCAATCACTCTGCGATTGGTTTCTAGAATTTAGCTGACTGATTGATTGCTCTACGGAACTGGAAATTCATAATTCATGAGACATTTAGCTATGGGTTCTCACAAACAATACAGCGCAATGTTAACCATAATGGACATGTTGAAGTATTTTCTTTTGTTGAATCACATTTCTAAGAACATAACTCAAATCAGGTGAAAGCGAAATCTTCCCTTTTTTATACATTTGCAGCAAAGTTCTTGATCATGTAAACCATAACAAGAATGTATTTAATATTTGTGTTAATTACACACTGCTGTTGTGGTATTTGAAGAGTAAACTTCATCATCCAAACACACAGTGTATTGCTTTACTGTCAAAGTATGGCTAAAGGAAAAGGACGATGGTTTATATATGGCGTGGTATCAGACTTTGGTGTCTGATTTAGTTTTGACAAAAAAGCTAAATAAACCTAGATTAAAATATTGAGCAAAATACTTGTCCGCCCAGTTGTATTGGAATAGAAAAAACCTACTAGCATTTACCTGTTGGCCATCACATTGTCATTACTCGATGATATTGGCATTTGATATATAATAATTGTTCTACATATATGTTTGCAAATGTTTATTCCTGGGCTGGATATTTGTTGAAAAACAAAAAAGTTTAATACAAGTTTAGTGGTGTATATATCTGGTTGATTTAAAACGGGACGCCATAAATTCTTGAGAGACAACATGCAGCTTATAGCTTCTATGCGTCTTTCTATAATTATTTGGCTACTCAAGAGTATAATTAAGATCTTAATGTGTATAGGAGGTTTTTTTGTCAAACAAAAATTATGACCGAAACGACATTTTTTAGTCATTGAACCGAACAGTAAGTTATTATATTTCTTCATAATATTGACATCCATCAAAAAGTGTTAATTATGTAAACCGAAATAATTATTTTCAAATTCAGATTAACTTATATCAATGATATAACACCATCTCAATGATTATCAACTGAATTGTGATTCCAGGACAAATCTTCGTTTTACCAACTGAGAAATCACTATACAAAACCTTCTTTGGTTTAAGTCATTTTAGCACCGAGTTAAGGTACATCCGAGTTTGACTGTATATATGGTTGAGCTTTAACAGTTCATAGTCTTTTGTACAGACGATTCGTTAGCGTTATTTTTAAAATTAAATGGTATTCACTTCACATCGATAATGTTATTCATGAAAACATTGTTAAATGTAAATCGATTATATGTTTTTAAAAGTTTTATAAATTGAGTTTTCCTTTAAAAAACCAAATTGAAAATTCCTAAAACTTTCTACACCATGCATACGGTTTGATGAAGATACATCGATCAGACGTAATGATCTCTAAAAGGGGTTGGATCAATCACTGCTTATTACCATCTAATACCTCACTCTGGCAACTCGATTGACAAGCGTTTGGAGAATAATTAGTAAGCTGACACTCGCCGTATTTAGGTTTTCGGATATTTTATTATAGACAACATTTCCCACACGTATAGTCTAAGAAAACTGATCACAAGTTTACTACTAGTAGATGATTATTCGTACATCTAAGTGATTATTGGTAAAAAGTGCATTGTAATACGTTTTTATTTACACTGACTTCAATTGATTGTGTGTTCTTTAATTATGGTTCAATTTCGGTCATAAGAAGACTTTATTATTTAAATTATCTATGGACTTATGACAACTATGTGTGTTATTTTCTAGGTCTTGTTGATTGAAACACGTTTACATTCATATTTTTGTCCTAGATCTTTTAATGGCAATATAAGAAATGATATAGGCTATTACCTATAGAAACGTTGATATGAAAGACAATTAGGAGGTCTGAAAATAAAACACTTACCTTTAAACTAAGTTAAAAAAATTATGGAACTTGAGTCATAATAATAAGTTGTGAGTGAAATCTATCCAGCGGAGAGCGATTTTGTTTATAAATACTTATTTGATATATGTTATTTGATAACAACACATTTCAAAAGTTCATGGAGTTGTCGCAAAGAGTTTTCGGTTCCCACAGTTTGCCCGATACATATGATGTTTCTCTGACGATAAAAGTATTTTGATGATTGTAATTAAAGTGTGCATTTGTAGGCATGGATTACAATATGTTCAACCTTATTTTCCTTCTTTGGTAGAAATCCACAATTGCTGCGCTGTTTCAAAAGTAGAACTGTAAAGTATCGATGTATCAATTCCATTTACGGCTTGCTTGCAAGAAATATTGTAATGAATTGCATAAAACGGGTTTTCTCTCCTTCTGCTGCATCTGAAGTTTCACGTTATGTGCTTTTGTCAGCGTAACAGAATACTCTATGTATAATATGGTATAAATCAGGTCCTATCCTTATAATAATTATGGGTATATTCTAATAGCATGGATTAGTGGCGGATATACATCTTCCGCGTTTGAGGAATGGGATCGGTTATTGTAGCAAAGTCGGCTAAACATTTTACAAGTTTAACGGTTGTATTGCATACAAAGTGATAGATGCTATACACTGAGAGACATATCACATAGTGTGTGCTCATATTTATTTTGCGGATACAATAAAAAGGTGCATATTTGGAACACATTTTAGGAACCAAGAAAACTCAAATACGACGTTTGATGAGTATGGATAAAAAATAAAATATCCGGTATGTTTTAAAACACTTGACGCCCAAACCGTGTGTTGAATGTGATGTTTCTAAAGTAGATATTTTGTGAAATTAACTTCGAGAAGACACCCATATTAAATTGACATGCAAAGAAATTTCAAACAAACGCAGGTAGGAATGTACACTTGTTGAGTTGATTTTTTCACTTTAACCATTTTATTTGTTACGAGAAATTACATCATTTTGAAAATGTTAAAGCCAAACGATATCTTGCTTTAAAATGTTTTATATTTAACACACGGTGATTAATATATTTAAGTAGCAACGCATTACTGTTTATAAGACAATAATTGAAACATGAACACATTATTTTGTAATAAGACATGTTAAGAAGATGCAATATAATGGTTTAAGTACACGTCCGATAAAATGTATGCAAGTGGTCTTTAAAACAATGAAGTGTTTATGATGACTACGTTAATGATGTTATTCCAATAACTCATGTATTGGGCCATGATTTCGCAAATGAGCTTAACTTTGGTGCCATCAGGTTTAAACTTTTATTAACTGAACGGTCAGATACTACTTGTGTAATACCCTAGCGATGGTAACTAAACTAGCGAACTATGCATATTATTTTCTTGCAATGTATGTACATCAACACAATTCAAAATATTGTTAGAACTATACTGTTCCACATTTTATAACGTGGTCAGGAATGCGTGCTGAACATTTTTATCAGTTTGCATTAACTCTCAATTGTAAGAACATAATTGTGCCCATGCCAATGCAAAAGCGCTACAATTACATAGAAAACCGACTGTCATAAGCAGCCGATAATGCGTCAACAGTTTACAGTATGTTTCTGATAGATTTTAATATAATCGGACGCGTATTTTATTATAATCAGATGTGTAATCTTGTTTACAATATACTTCATTAAATAGATAGTGTTCTGAAAGTAAGTGTTAAAAATTATCATATGACCGTCCTAAGGTGTTTGTGAAAATGCACATTTTAAATCACGAAACATTTAATTAAGATCACAACAAAGGAGGTTCGCTACTGCTATATATTGAAGCTATTCTTCTGAAAATGTGTTCATCGTCATACCAATAATGCTATTCTTTATTGTCAACATTAAAATACTGCAACAGAACGACTAATAAATAAAAAAAAAATGGGATAATACTGTAATGCTTGATTTCTCATGTTCAATGCCTTGTTAGTGAACCGATTAAGGAAAAAAATCCGTAACACGTTTGAATGCATTTATGAATATTTTTTCTATATAACGTATAACGTGTATTTTTTACTATCAGGAATGTCCTCTTTTTAATATAATGTTCAAACACATGAAAGTTGTTTTATGCACATGTATGCCAACACTTGCCATGAATTAAACTGTGTGTTCAATTTTACAGAAATGTATGCAGTACAAGTGTTCAACATATGAAGACGAACGACGTACTTGATTTCAAAATTGAAACGTATGCAAGCCTGTTTGTAAATGTTAAATATATTTGGCGAAGATTATATTATTAAAAAAGTCCTTAACAACACGACGTGTCATTTTCTGCTTAAATAAGAACAATAGAAGCGTAGCTATACATATACACATACATATATTTTTTACGAGTACACATTATTAGTATGGCCCGACTACGCTGCAGAGGGTTGTTTATTTGAATAACCATGGACGTCTGTTATCTCTACGTAGGAACAAACTGTCCGATAACATAAAATTAACTTTTCAACGTGCAAGTTTCAATATTGCATGAACCGTATAGTATGACGTTGTGCCTGTGCATTTTGTTTTATCTTTTGATGACAAGCCCATTAGGTATGCACACAGATTTCAACATAAAATTTATATAACATTATCATAACTAACTTCCCCGATGACGTATTCCTGCACTTCTTAACTACAAAATTCAGAATTGTATTCTTGGTTCCTTATGTTATGAAAGTATATATGTGTAAGTGGTAGTATTCTTCGTTAAACATTGCTGACGTTATAGTTTTGCGTACTTCGAACGTTAATTCATGATTTCTGAAAATTCCGACATTCGGCGTCAAGGCTATTCGTCACGTATTCGAGAAACTCAAGTTCGCTTCAACATCTTTAACACTGTAGTGAAAGTTATTTCTGTGTTGATATCGACAACAATTTAATGGGTGTGTTAATTTGTGCTACTGGTACAAATATACACTAAAATATCATTAATGTATGCATCAAATGTATTGATCCATGTACATATTACAGACATAAGGTAGCAATTCTTTAAAAAAATAGTATTCATATTTATTACATAATCTTTACATATTTGTAATTAATGAACGATTACAGAAACACACACAAACATGATATAATGAAAGCCATAACTAGTTTACGGACTAATTATGCAACGAACTCACATATTGTAACATAGTAACATATTGAAACCGAACTAGAATTTGTTTTATTTATTTTTTATCTTTATTTCAAAATGTTAACTTTTTACATTTGACATGAAGCTGGGTAATTGTACTAAGCCTGTGGTTAACACCCTGATTCCCTATATTCGAGGAGAAATGCATATTGGAGTCGATGCGTATGTCAATGTATGAACTTGGCCATTAAAGGAGAGTGATTATGTTGCGGCTCGGGAAGCGCAGCAAGAAGAGCATCTTTAGACATCTTAGTACATAGAACAGTTACAACGCAACCATGTTAACATATTCATGTTTTATACCGTTATGCAAAAATCATTCTAGCCACACTGTCTTAAATAAAGAAAACAATCATCGTTAAAAAAGAACATCCACCCAGAATCGAAAAGACACCAAATAACCATCATAAATTACTGCCAATAAGTTTGTGTCTTTAATGTTATCGCCCTGAGTGGCATCATTTCCTGTTTTACTGCAAACACGGGTTACATTTTCATGCGATGTATACTGATTCAATATTGAATGTTAAACATATTAATTTATATCATTTCAGTGACCGCGAATCACGTGGAAAACAATAATGACCCCGTAAACGTTCAGTTGCGATACAGCGAAGGTAAGAGTTTTACCAATTGTGTTGTTTTATTACTAAGACGCTACCTTTCCGTTCACCTATCAATCGTTGTAGATATGACACCTCTGCTCAGTTTTGTGTTAACTATGATTGAGAACACATGCACATTTTTTAAATAATACTGTGAATAAGATTTTTTGTCAAATTGCCAAATTCATTCTGTATCATTTATTGTCTAGAAAAAATACATCATATAATTTTGTAAAATTGTCTGTTTTTCTTTGCAGTTTTAAAACGTCATAGCAAATATTTCCATCTTGAATTATTACACATTTTTACGTGCAAAAATGATCTGTGTATAAAGCATTGGTTGTATAAGTAACGGTTCTTGTCAAAGGGTTTTATTGTTTTATCGTTTTGTTTTCCTCCGTTTTCTCTCACTCTTTTAATTATCCTTTCTTACTAAACGTCGTGTACTAGAGACTATGATTTATGATTATATATTCAATAAACTGACTGTAAAATTCGTGATAATTACATTTATTTTAAAAAGGGAATACTCAATTTTATCATCGCTACCTTTAATACAACTGTTCTTGTCTGTTTTATTGATAACATAGATACGATACATGTTGTTGCTGATCAATATTGACACGATTCACTATACATTAAAGATCCTTTAATTGCAATTTTGCGGGATAAAATTTCCATACGTTCTTTGAACTGTATGAACGTTTGCTTTTATTGGTCAACAGTGTTATCATTGACCTTATCAATCAAAAGATCCGTACAATTAATGTGGGCCCGTACATTCGGTTAGAATACTTTCAGATATGAGTGAAATGATGAAGGTGTCGGAACTTTGAATGCCGATACATTGTAAAAGCAGTAGATCGAGTTATGTAAAAGTTTCATTAACCGCAGCTCTTGGATGAGAATCGTATCAAAGACGGCTTTACCGTCATTTATTTACGCCTATCGATCCAATTTTGCAACTCACCCTTCAGATGGTGTCTGTTATTGAGCTGACCTTATCATTTTTACGCGACAGAAGTAATTCACCAAACGTTAAGCGTGGATTTCACGCCAAACAATTTTTTTTAGTTTAACATTATTCTACTCTCATCCATTAGTTAAAACAAGATTGTATTCGTTTCGTCAAACTAAGAGATTATCATCGCATCACATGACACGCACATGTCCTTGTCTAGCTTAAATCAATATTTACTACGCTATTTGGGTAATGTAGATTTGAAAATAAACAAATATAGGTTTTCGTTCATGGGCATGACAGTGTAATAGAACACTCTGAGAAGAATGTAATAAATAAGATCCAATGATAAACCTAAAAATGGTTATAAGCTTCAAAACATCACATGCAATATGTGATACATTATTTTCCTTTTCCTGTCATGATGTTATTGTCATGTTATGAAAATCTTTATAAATCTTAGTAATGACAACGGTTACAAAGAGACCCTGATTATTTATGTGTATGTTCCATTATGAAAACAAGTTATCATCATATCAAGTAAGTCACATTCTTCAATAGAAGTAAATTGCATCGTAAATACACTGCAGATTACCGTTACAGATGCGCAGACAAATAACAATCATGATTGGCTACCAATAATGTTGTATCGCTAGTGTTATCGTCTGGGATGTTTTACAGCAAACGATGGACATTATAAAGGCGATGTAAACTGATTCAATAGCAAATGCAATAAGTATTTAATAATATCGTTTCATTGATTGAAAATTACTTCGAAAACAATAACAACCTCCCAAGCGTTCAGTCGCTCTACAAAGAAAGTCAGCGTTTTACCGATTGTGTTGTTTAATGGCTAAGATATTGTTATTGGACAATACTTGTTTTCCATGTGGAATGTGGTTGAATACATTTCGAGTCTTGCATGGGGTTTTATTATGTTATTCTGAATACCAGCTAGTAGTAAATGCAATTTATCCAACTCTGCGGATGATCTAAATTGACAGCGTGGATGTTTTGGTGAATAAAAGACGCTTTAACTGTCAATATATTTACTTTTATTGATCCAAACTAGTTCAATCAATCTGAGACTGTTTACTAGAATTCAAAAGACAGTGTGAATGCGAGTGTGAAAGGTTTGAAATGTGTTTTGCTTTTGTCTCTTGCTTCTCTTCACATTGTTTTAAAGATTTCAATTTAGTGAATAAGGCGAAATGTATCTTGATAAGTTGTTTTATTTGGATGTGGCGGTGAGAATGATGATTTTAGGATTGCTGTTTTGCTGGTTGGTTCCTATTTTGTATTTAAATTTATTTAAAAGGTGCCAAATTATTTGTATTCGATTTCTGTAATGCAAATACATCTCTGTAAGGATATATTTAATTCTATTCTTACTCTTTTTATAGCACATGCTTACATTATTGTTGAACAGTGCATTTATAAAGCGTTGTTAGTACGCAAGCATATTGTTGTAATAAAGTCGTTTGCAAAAATTCATATCTCATTAAACATGCGCATAAAGGTCATTTGACAAGATAACAAAACGTTCTTACAGGTTATGAAAAACGAAATAGATACGTATATCGTCCCATTTCAGCGTAATTGTGCGTATTTCAAGCATTGGTCATACGTACGACCCGAATAAGGCATCCAATTTATACGTTTAACCAGTCACTTTTTACTTGTTTCCTATCATATGACAATCGTAGAAAGCAAATTAATCACGTATGCGTTGTAATAATGTTACCAATATGTGGCGTATTGAATAGAGTTCAACTCCCTAAGTCCATGTAATGACGTCATTTTGTTATGGCCAGTTAATCCTTCGACTTAGCAGACTCAAGCCGGCAATTACCTTTTGCTGGGGATGTATGCGAGGCTACATTGATGTGTACTGTAGGGCTTTAAAAGGTGTATGGCATTCGTTTAATATTGTTTTGTTTTCACCGCAACAAGAAATGATATGTTATCAGAAGATTTAGTATCTTTTCAAAACATTTGCAGTCATTGACGTGACTTAATAATCAGCTTTAGTACGTTCTCTGTATAAGAGCATACGTGGATAGAAAGAAATTAAATGGCAAGTCTTTTAATGTCAATATCAATGTTTTTTAATGCCGCTATTACACACATTGTCCATTCATTAACACATTGCATCGAATAGTATAATATAAAACACACATCAATTGAAACGATTGACAACATGTGTGTATTCACTTCCGAAGTTTTGCTCTTTAATATTTTACATGTATGCGATCACTGTAAAAAGTCTGTATGGTTACGAGTGTGAACTTTTATGATAAACCGGCTAGTTTCAGACACTTTGGCCATTTGTATGTTGGTACATTAATTTATTTGAGAGACAATTGGAGTGACAATCATCAGAGAGAAGGTCTTCCAGTCCCCTTTAGCTACGCTTTTACTAACTCCACTGCAGACTGAAAAAGTCGTTGGTTGATAGTTTGAGTTGATTATTAGTTTGGGTTACATTACTTAAGCATGTACTACACGCTACAGTAAAATAAAAATAAAAAAGTAAACACCAATTAGTAAAAAAGGCTTTATACTATTTGCACATATGCGAAGATTTTATATGTTTCTTAAGGGCAATTCACGTGTACGAATGTGATCGATGTTTTATCCTGTTATCAAAAGTCGTAGCGCAGTTCACAAAGCTGCATACATAGATGTTATCTGTGAAGTAAGCACACTGGTTTTGTTTATGCCGTGCCAATGCAGCTAGTTTTGTCTGTCTTTATTGTTTGATGTGCCAATGTAAAACGTTTTGTAGCCTTCTTAGTTGTTTACATATTACATTGCGTGGATATTATTTCACGAATGTGAGTCGCATACTCATTTATATAGACTGCTGCCAGTTTCAACAAGACAATACAATATAATTAGACTTGCATATGGTTGATCATCTCACCAGTTAATTTTAATAATGTAGGTGTAGGTAAATACTGATTTTGTAGGTAGAAGTGTGTAATTTTGTACATCGGATACCAATTATTTATTGCTGAAAGTGATGTTTCAAACATGTATATGTATGTTTATTCCAATCTTATTTATACATCTTGGATATAACTTGGATACATTTTTTATGTCGGTAAATCTATCTTCATCAAATGGGAACGTGTGTAATAACTGGATATACTATCATATACTGTTATTAGTTGTGTGAAATATTGTATTTTGTTTAGCCTGTGTTTAATTATGAATTGCTTTCGGTCATAAACAGACCGCATTGTACATTTACTCGTTTGTTGCCAATGCAAGTATGTGTACGTTTTATTTTTTAGAGTGATAGCTTAGTCAAATGCATTTCCTTTAATGTATTTGACTAAGCTATTACACTTACATATAAAACGGGACTTTTTCGCACAGTGTGTATTTAAAAAAAAGTGTACATGTATGATATTTCCAGGTTGTACAGTATTTCCTCGATATTAAGGTATGCTCAATAATCTTGGTAGTCTATACGTGACGAAGAGTGGTTATCACTGGTCAAAGGTGGGCAATCTTTCCCTATCGGCAGAAAGTTCGAGTCTCCGACAACCTCTAAGCTTAATTAGCATATCAAACGCTTTTGGTTGATATTTTACTTGTAACCGACATGAAAAGTTCCGCTTTTGAGAAACATTTGTATAGTAGATGAATGGTGGGTATTTGCCGTTTTCAGTTTTTGCTATTGTATAAAACGCCATCTGTATTTCCTTTTTTTAGAATAGTATACAAAATAAATACATCATTAAATAAAAGATAACGGTTGACTGATAAAGGCATCATGCTCGATACCAGTGCATATACTTTGCACTGATTATTGAATCGCATTACATGTCCTTAATATACCTTGTATTACAAACTGTGAGGTAGAATATAATTAATTAACGTGTAATGCTTGCAGCTGATTTTTGTTGAATTATTTGGTTAATCATTAATAGCAACGTAACCATTTTGTAACGTGATGAGCATACGAGTGCTCGTTACAAAGTGGAAATGTATCTATATCGAGTACTTCAAGCGCTTACGTAATACAAGATTTTTGATACCATTCCTTATGTTATGTATTTCAAAAAGTTATATAATAATATGAATCATCTGTTGCTGCCATTCATATGCAAGTATTTATCTTTTATTATAGGTTATACTTAATGAATAATATACCTATAGTTAGAGGAATTGTTGACATCTATACTATACTGTATTTATTTATTATGATATGCATGTTTAAAATATCATAATAATGTTACATATCATGTATATGGTATATACTATTGAAAATGCTTTATGCCAATTCCAGAACCTTGCCTATTGATGTTGTAAATCTCCCATTAATAAATGATCATAAGGTATTGCATTTAATCACGAGAACAGATGTAGTCTGTAGCAAGGTTAATGTTTACCATGTGCTTAAATAGTATATCAGATAACATAAATACACATACTGTTGTTGATATGAAAGCCATACTATTTAAAGTACTAAATTTTCACGAACTCATATTTATAATATATTGAAAACAGACTATAACAGAATTAAACTTTTTGTTTGTTATTTTCAGCGTCATCCCAAAATATGATATGTTTTCTATGATATGGTGGCATAGACGAATTTCCTAATTTTTTTAAATTGAAGCTCAAACACGCATGTTTGTATATGTATTTTTCACGTAATGTGCATTGTCACTTAATGGTATATTTGCCCGGTAAGATCAGTCGGTTTCGATTCCCGGACTGTAGAACATGTTTCATGCCCTATGACATTTAGCGCTCAAGATGGGGTCGGACCTGACGTTCCCCGAGGTAAACTCTACGTAGCCTCTGTTTAATTGTATAAAAACATGAACACGTTATGCAGTTCAAAAACCTATTTTTTAAAAGCTAGATTGCTCCGTCGTCCGTTTCCAGTACTTGGTGTCTTAAGGGAGATCTAAAGAACGCTCCCACAGTGGCAAATGAACCCGTGACCCGCCGTTTGCTAGGCGGACATCATATCCATTATACCACCGCGACCTTTCACCCTTTATTCGAGGACGGTATGAAATTGGTGACTAGAGTGGTTGTGTGGCGGCCCGGTAAGCGCAGCCGCAAAAGGACTCACCATGGCAGCAAAGTATTCCGGGTTTGAATTCCGGACTGACCATGCAATATTTTCTCGCATTGCGACATATTAAAAAAAAATGTTTTCGAGATTGATTACCTCGCAACCCTGTTCACATATATATTTGTATGCTCCATTACAATAACATCTAATTCAAGACACCCTGTCTTTCACAAAGAACACTACATTACATCGTAAATATAGTACAGATACCAATTATGATGTGTCTTCAGTGTTATCGCCGTAAGTTATCATTAACATCATTTCCTTATTGACAGCAAACGAGGTAAATTATCGATGCGATGTAAACTGATTCACTATTGAATGTAATAAATATTAATTTATATCATTTCATATTACGTCAAAAACTATTACGACCAATCAAACGTTTAGTCGCGCTAAAGTAAAGGTGACCGTTTTATCAAGTGTGATGTTTTATGGCTGAGATACTAAATATCAATTGTCAATTTCGAATGTGGTTGAATACGTTTATAGTTTTTTTTTATACTTTTGTATTATGTGATTCAATTAAAAGAACATTGCAAAGGAAATTCAGCCACCTCTGGAGCGGCTCTGAAATAAAACAAATGGGTAGTGGTTGAATAAAAGACTCATCTCATTATAATCATATAATCATCGCATCAATAATAAACAACTTCCCTTGTTTGGTTTAAGTCAATATGTACTGCACTATTTGGTTAGTTAAGACATGCAGAGAAGTCGTTGTAATTTGCATGACAGTGTACTATTATTCTCTGCGCAGTGTGTTATAAATAAGGTCTACTGATAAAACTAAAAATGGATATATTCTGGCAGCGGTGGGTTAAAGGCGAATATCTATTGTTCGTCTTTGAAGACTGGGGTCTGTTAATGTATCAAAGTCTTCTGCTTGTGAAGCTTATTGATCCGCAACTGCCGCCAACAGTTCAATCATCATTGTGCGATTGATGACCGGAAAAGCTGGCAGAGAATTATCGTGACTGGAACTTACTACACTACATTAGGTTTAACTTTGTGTTGGATTACAAAAATAAAAACGGATTAAACACGGTAAACCAACTATCTCGTATTTTAATATTTTTGAAAATTTAAGGTTTTTTGAGGTTATGTTGTTCAAGTGTACATTTTGTGGGACCTTAACTTTTAGATTGTTTACTAAGTTGAGGTGCAAACACATTTCAAACTTGTGCAGATTCGAAGTAGCAGTTGATGTATAAAGAGTTTACTTTTATGTTAATGCTTGACATCTATCGAGAATTAATATATTTCATACATATTCAATATAAGTTATATCTTTCTATTTACGTTTATTTTTTACTGGAAAACAATGCAAAGATAAAAACATGAATTCTTAACATGATAATACTTTAAAGGGGAACGCATTTTTTTTCAAATATCGTTTTAATTATATAGGTTATTTTTGTTTGGCTTGATTTTTCGCATTTGTCAACTATTGAACACGGCAAAAAACAAGCAAAACAAAAATAACACAAAACAAACAAAACTTATGTAACAACGTACTACGATTTTTTATTTTGTTTACAAGACCGATACACTTTCTTCATGGAGTATTTGTTTTGTTTCTTATAAATACGATGATGTTGTCAATACACTTACTCTTACAATATGTCCTTTTTATATGAATGGCCTAAATGTTCTTCCTAACACATTGTTCACTGCCATCGGGCGATCAATTCTCTTAAAAGATAATTGATAGGTCAACAGCTATAACCTATTAAATTCAGTTTATATGATAATATATTGTACTTATTGCGATAGTTATAAACTAAGATTTTTGTTTGTTTAAAATGTTTGCGACTTTATGAATATATAATTATAATGCGTTTCATTACGACTAAAAGAAGCCATAAGCAATAATTACGCACTGAATTTAACGTCATAATAAAGGTGTTATTATGTATTTACGACATGAAAATCATTCAATCATAAATACTGTTGAACTCAAATCACATAATTTTTTAAATTATGTTCCAATATCACGCATAGTTTGTGAGGTATCCCCGCGTTTCTTACGATTTATACGTACAACGACTTGACATGTAAACTATACACGAATATATACACTTGCGACGAATAAAACTGTTTTATACACAAACATTTACAACTAGTCATATAATAAAATAACGTTTAAGTTTCAAGAACAACGTATTCGTCTTCAAAAAAGAAATATACAAAGAGCCCGTTGTTTTATTTACTATTGATTACACAGTTATTGAGCAATTCGTAGAAAAATCAGATCGTTCTAAAAAATTCAATCGAGTGGAAAAGCCCTTATCTTGGTTTGATTTTTTATTTGGATGTGACGGATTACTGCTTTTTTGGTTGGTGACTATTTGTTTGGAATTTATTTAAAGTCTATCCCTGTATTTTCATTTGATTTCTTTAATGCGCATAACCCTCTGTATGACTCCATTTAATTCTATCCTTACTCTTTTCTCGCCCATGAATACAATATTATTGGTCACTGCATTTATGACGCTTAGTAAGTACGCAAACATAAGGTTGTAATAAAGCAGTTTGCAAAATATTTCCAGGGTGTAAATGTTTTCTAAGAATAATTAAAACGTTTGGAGAACACTTTACCGGGTTATCTCCACACGTTTTAATCAATTATTTTGTGAAATATAAGCAAGAATTGAGTTCTCTGTTTAACCACGAACATTCTTTATCTGTATTATGTTTAATTCCTGAATACTGAACAAGTCGATGCTGTTTTAAGTAAGCCTCACAACCCATCGTTTTCAATTTAACGGCTTGCTAATTATTCAATCAATTTATCAATCGTTTCAAGATTTTACGCTACCGTGCTATTTCTTATTACCTATGGTGGGGCATTTTAATTGTAAACTAATACTTTGAATAATATCGTTGGTCGTAATGCCAAAACGTTAAAGTAGGACTCATTGTCTACAAAGAATTCTCCATGAGATTTTTTTATCAATTGTTTGCTATGCTTTGCAGTAATAACACGTCTTTGCAATTATTCCCATCGTGTATTATTACTCTCTTCCCCTTCACATGTTGGAATTTTCAAAACGAAATCGATTTTATATCAGTTTTATACGACCAAAAGGATTAGTATATTGTATTGCACTTATACTGAACATTTCTTGTCACGGTGCTATGTCTATTTGTTCTCTGTATGTTCACACGTCTTTAAAAGTCCGTTCTGAAAAGGCGTCGTGTGCTACCGACTATCATGTTGGATTATATATTCAATAACAAAGATATGCAATTCACGATAATGACATTTATTTTGAATAGACGAGTTTCAATTATATCATCGAAAACTGATCCTTTCCGTTTCAATGATTAGTAACCTACGATAGAAACTGTTTCTAATGCATATATGATAAACTTTACCTATAAACCCCATAGCTGCTTTGAACTATTGGGACGCGAGATTATATTGGTCAACATTGAATCACTGATCAACTAAATCGAACGCTATCTTCTGTCATGACAGTTTATGTCATGTAATGTTATGTAATTAATCAAGTGTCAGACATATCAATGCCGACACATTGTTAAAGCAGCAGATCGAGTTATGTCAAGTTTAAATTGCCCTCAGCTCTTGTATAGGAAGTGTATCAAAGACGGCTTAATGTAAATTTATTCACACATATTGGTATAATTATACCACCAACCTTGCGAATGGTATACAGAATGAAGCTGATCTTATCCTTGTTACGTAGTAGTGGGAGTATAATTAATGAAAGCTAAAGTGTGGAGTTACCGGAAAACACATGTTTAGGTTTCAATTATAATTTATAGTATACATATACAGCATGCAGTTTTTTGTAAAAACGTACAATAGAAGAAATACTTGCAGATGCATATTATAATATGTTTTGTTATGTCTTTTAAACGACTTTAACTAGGCTTATTTGATATTCGAAATACAACCATTATACGATTGGACACAATTGCAAATATCACTGTAAGTTGTGTATATCATATAATTCAGTTCCCTTTTTCATGGGTCGCGATTTGCAACAGAGAAGTTATTACTAGCAGTAGTAGCATCAGAAGCAGTGGCAGTGGCAGAAGCAGAAGCAGATGATGTAGGAGTAATTATAGGGTCATTTATTAATCTGAACCAATGCGCCTAACATATGAACATATATGAACTGTTGAAATATTGATAACGTTTAAATATCAACAGCGACGATTAATAAATTGCACAACACACATAATTGTAGTTTTTATATTATTTGCGTAGTTATGTATGTGTATAACTTATAATTCAATCGCTTTGGCTGGTTAATGTATTCTAGTTTGACAGTTCACATTCGATTGATAGATGACTTGTATCCTTAGAATCGGCGTAGTTATAATTGCAAGAGACTAGTGCCCCTAAGTATGTTTCAAATACGGACATTCACTATACCGTGATTGATTACCATCAATATTGCTAAAGAAAAACAATCTGGAACAATAACCATAGTTTGTTTTGAAATAAGCCGATTGTACCTGGCAAAGATCTTGTTTTGACACGAAAGCCTAGACATTTCCAATTGACATTTCTGTGAAGTATTTTATCACATTAGTTCTCTCCAACAGGAAAATAACTTTAAAGTAAAGTGATGGTGGCCAAATCTCCATCAACCTTGACGCTACGATCTTTGTATTTTTCAGTAAATGTTTGCAATTATTTTACCCGTATATGACATAATTTACAAATGTTTATCTTTTTTATTCATTTTAAAGCATATATTGTATACATACATGTATTTCATTTGCAGAAAATGGTTATAACGAAGTATACAGTAAATATGCCTTATAATGTTTCAGACAGTGTCAACAGTATGTGTTATAATCAATGATGTTATACGATTTAAAAAAAAGAAATTATGAAATGATTAGCTAACATAAAGTGAAAATTATATAAATGGACAAGCTTTATGAAAATATAATTCGATTCCATTTTGTTCAAAAATCTGCAATGTATCATTACTGAGGGCTATTTCTTTCTCAATCTGGATTTCTAGTTTCAGGCTATGTATAAAACAATTAAAATTTGGTATTTGTTTTCTGTATTTCATGTTAAAGATAAAAATATAATTCACAATATTATTATCGTCTATTGATGTAAATGTGTTAATTCCAAAACTTGTTGTTGGGCAAGAAAGGATGTCCACTGATTCCAGATGGATTGGATGCATTTGCACTCCAAAAATAGATATTCTGTAGTGTCGATATTTTCATCGCGGAAGTCACATAAGTTAGAGTTGCATCATTTGCAAAGGTTTACTTGCTGATATATATATGTGTTACTTTTTGGGAGTAAACAAAGTTCACCTTGTAATTACCGCCCCATAACAATTCTAAGCTGCCTAGGAAAATTATTCACCTCTGNTACAAATGTTTATCTGTTTTATTTATTTTAAAGCATATATTGTATACATACATGTATTTCATTTCCAGACAATGGTTATAACAAAGTATACAGTAAATATGCCTCATAATGTTTCAGACAGTGACAACAGTATGTGTTCTGTTATATATAATCAATGATGTTATACGATTAAAAAAAAAGAATATATGAAATGATTAGCTAACATAAAATGAAAATATATAAATGGACAAGCTTTATGAAAATATAATTCGATTCCATTTTGTTAAAAAATCTGCAATGTATCATTACTGAGGGCTATTTCTTTCTCAATCTGGATTTCTAGTTTCAGGCTATGTATAAAACAATTAAAATTTGGTATTTGTTTTCTGTATTTCATGTTAAAGATAAAAATATAATTCACAATATTATTATCGTCTATTAATGTAAATGTGTAAATTTCAAAACTTGTTGTTGGGCAAGAAAGGATGTCCACTGATTACAGATGGATTGGATGCATTTGCATTCCAAAAATAGATGTTCGGTAGTTTCGATATTTTCATCGCGGAAGTCACATAAGTTAGAGTTGCATAATTTGCAAAGGTTTACTTGCTGATATATATGTGTTACTATTTGTGAGTAAACAAAGTTCACCAGATGGTAAAAAGTGTATAACACTGCTTTATTGACCACAAAATGCACGGAAGTTTCAACTTTGATAAAGCTCCATAAGACAAATTTTGCTGCTAAAAATCAGTGCATATAACACGACTATATGATAAATCCAATGTGTTACCATATAATCTTTACTACGTTAGGTAAGTATTACATATTGTAGCAAAACATCAATATGATTACATGTCTGAAACCACAAAACCAATTGTATAAGGTTGTTTACTGCGGCAGGTGATATTTGGAACAGAAATGATATTAATTATAACCGAAACATAACATAAATTAATTAGTTCCTTACTCTACTTGCTTGATAGTCCATGATGCATATTTCAAAAAAACGTTACATTCAACTTGGTACACTTTAGCAACTATGCCACAATATGTATTCGTGAAACGTTATTTTCTAATTGTAGGGGATATAATTTTCCGCCCCGGCATGTAGATTTCTAACCATGAAATTTATATTTCTAAACAATTAAGTTATATGTATATATATATATCCTCGGAGTTGAATGCCAGCGATTAGGTCTAGTAAAAACTATAACTACACTCTCAAAAAACCAATAGGTGCGGTGTATTATTGTTATTTAATCTCCGCGTTAATTTTTAACATATACACAATAACTATATTACTGGTACTTAAATCTTTCGTGTGCCATTTTGAAGAACAACAGCCGGCAGCAAGTATTTTAATTTACTAATTTGATTCCTTACGTAAATGGAAAAACATGCTAACAACATCTAATTGAATTCTTATTTATTGCAATATCAGTACATTCATATTTCAACATGTTCTCGTTATTGGAAGTGTATTTTCGCTGTAAATACAAACGATAATGCAATAGAGGCATTGTTTTATCTAAATAGTTTACTAAAGGATGAACAAAACAAATTACGAGTACTTTCCACACACAATAATAACATTACCCACCCGTCATACTTCCAGAATTCATTAAGAAATGTCAAGTACAATGTGTCCTTCCAGATAGAAACGACAATTTAATAACGTGCACAGCGTTCAACTAATTATAACAAATAACAACACAACGCAAAACCAGGAAATAACGATTTGCGATTGTTGTAAAATATTATAAGTAATTCCTAATCAAATAAGGGTTTTGCTACATTTTTTCTCTTCGTTTCTCTTCTCCGTTTTTATGACCTGCCAAAGCACAAACATACCCTGTTTAATTGCGGCACAATGAGGGGTACATATGTTTAAGTATGTTGTAAACAAGGTAATCAACATTAGAAACACTGTAATTACCGTATCTTAATCACTTTGCTATTAATTGTTAACTCGTCTTGGCACATTCTTACTATTAACTATAGTCAATTACAAAACAAACATCATGGGGTAAAGTCTTTTTTCGTGTGATTTTAACAAGTGCCCACAGCGCATACCATGAATTCATGAATCATGGTATCACGTTTTCTGTGCGTTGTTATACTTCGCTGTTCTACGTGTCCGCTAATTAGTTTTAAGGTGGTATTCAAACGTCTTTACAAGGCAAAATCATATTCGAGTGTAGATAACCATTGTATCAGCCTTATCAGTAAACTTGATTGCGATTAATATTTGCATCTAAGTTATTTAAATTTGTTTGAACTTTTTTTACATGATCACGCTAATTTACTGGGTAACTATTCATGTGAGATCCAGAATTCTTTAAATGCAAGTTTCGATACAGAAAATGTTATGCGTTTAAAGATGTGTTTCAATTGCTTTTTGCCTCGTAATACTATTTTATATTTCAAGCTGATGTATGTACATATGCAAAGTAAGAGATACTTGATACAATGAAGTAACATTAAGACAAAAAAAATAAAAAAATAAACAATAAGCGCAATGTGTTGTGAACTTAACGATTAAATAAGTATGTGTATAGTATATATCCTGCTCTAAATCATGAAACATAGTATATTAAATTGAGATATTAACTATACATATTTATTTTTTTTAAAGTGGGTAAGGCAACGTCTTGTGTTTCTTTTGTGTTTATTTTGGTTTTGTTTTTGTTAATAATGTTTCAATAGACAATTTCGAATGTTAAATGTTGAATAATTTTAACGTGTTGAATAATCTCCATACAAATTTAATAAATTGTCTATTTCAGATATAACACGCTTTATTTAAGAATAAAAAAAAAAATTGTTTGAATGAAGCTGGAACATGTCCGATATTTTGTATCGCCCAGTGCTTTTATTATACATTTACAATGCGTACGTTCTAGTCTTTTACACCGCATTTGTGCGTTTGTGTGGCATGTCTTGATGGTTTTGGGTCTCGGTTGCTTTCAAGTATTTAAAGCGTGTGTCGTGCTTATGCCCGCCAAAAGGAATCCTATCACTTTGTATGACTAGTCATTTTCTTGTTGCTAACCATCACATAACCATCATAACCGACGTAGTATGCAAATTTCTCACGTATGCTTTGTTTTAATATGACCAATATGTGGCGTATTGGATACGCAAAATCATCTTATTAAGTCATTTTATAATTAACATATTACTCATTTGACTAAGCACACTCAAGAGAGTAATTATCTTATTATGGTGACTGATGCGATGCAAAATTGAAGTGTACTGTTGGACTTTTGAAGTTGAATGGAACACAGTTTAGAATGTTATGCTGTTTTGGTTTCAACAAATCAAGCACATGTGCGTTTTCATAAGAGTTATTATCGTTATAAAACATTTGACATTGAAGTGACTTAACAATCAGCTTTAGTGCGTTCTCTGTATCAGAGTATATAAAGTGAGGCGAAAGAAATCGTGTGCATATCTCTTAATATCAATATCAATGTGTTCAGTGCCGTTATTGATCACATTGTCCATTCACTTACACAATGCATTCAAATTTATCATGAATACCAAACATCAATTGATTCGATTTACCACTCATTTTGTTAATTTACTGTCGAATTAGTGTTCCTTTTTATTGGCCATATCGCAAAACATTTGATCATGCATGCGTCTGTTGGTACATCAATTTATTTAAGTGACAAGCATCAAAGAGAATGTTTTTAAGTCCCTTTTAGCTATACTGATGTCGTAGCGCTTTTTATCTACTGAACACGGACATATTTCATTTTTTAGAGTAAGTTAATTATAAGCTCGGTTGACATGTAGTTTATTTTCAAATTTAGTACATTACTTAGGCACATTTTACACGCTACAGTTGCAATAATAGATATTGTTTACAACTATAAGTAAACAATGCTATTTGTTTATACATGTATGTGAATAGTTCATTTGTTACCGAAGCGTAATATAACAAATTCACGTGAACGGTTGTCTGCAATATTTCTTCCTGTTATCAGAAGTCCGAGCGTAGTTTACGCTGCGGCATACAAAGATGTTATCTGTGACTCTTGGCACAATGGTTTTGTTTATGCCGTTACAAGGCAGCTGGTTATTGTTGTGTATGATGTGCAAATGTTAAACGTTATATGAGCTCAATATAGGGATAATACACGTTTTCGAGGGCATGATCATCTTCGGGCGCTCGAAAAATCCGTTCTTGCCCAAGTGCGCAGCACGAGGGCCCGAACGGATTTTGAGAGCGCCCGTAGATGGTCATGTCCGAGAAAATCTGTATTTTCGCTATTATTGCATAAACAAATCACACATACCAAAATAAATTTAAATAACATTGAAAACAATATGCCTTGTTCATTCGACATCAACAAAATAATTATTTTATATGACGTCATACAGTTCAAGGTTGTGTTTTACAAATGCCTCACTCGGTCATCATCAGAAATGACGAGGCTTTACCTTCGCAGTTTTCGATTTTAAATGTGTTTAAAAAGTGGATTAAAGCAAATTTGAAATTTGAAATGCAGCCGCGCAAAGTAAGAAATGAGGAATGATTTTGTCGATATCGAATGAACAAGACATATTGTTTTCAATGTTTTTTTTAATTTATGGATATGAAAAACACATAACAAGTAAATACACGATTTCTCCATTTCAAGCCAAGTTCCTGCTCCCCGCCAGAGGGCATTATAGATAGAGTTTATGCAATTATATACATACAACTATAGCTGAATTCAAACAACATGGATATTCATTCAGGACAGTAAGTCACAAACTGTTTTATATAGACTGCAGTCGGTGTACACAATACATTACAATTTAAGCAGACATGTACATAGTTGATAATCTAACCAGATTATTGATACAATGTAGGTTTAGTAACTGATAGTCGATATTTTTGTTAGTAGTGTGTACTGTTGATAAATCGAAGTTTCCTTACTTATTGTTTACGGTGGTGTGTTAACCGTGTATATGTATTTGCATGCAACTCTTATAAATACATCTCGGATACGACATGGATAAAATTGTGATTTAGAATGTCTATTGTACTTGTGTAATAACTGAATGTGCTAGTATATACTGCAATACGTAGTGTGCATCTGGTATCTGGTATTTTGTGAAAAGTCTTGGTTAAAGTATGAATTGCCTACGATCATAAACAGGCCGCCAATTTACAATAATTCGTTTGCTGCTAATGAAAAAAAATTAACATGTTATATTTTAGGGTCATAACACAATCTAAATCATAAAAAGGCCTCTAAATATGCCATTCTTAATAATATTCTTTAAATTTTGATTGCATCTATCAAATGATTGGATGATTGTACGTTATATTGATTTTTATTTTTCATGGTTGTGAAAGTGGCAAAACTGATTGCGACTTGTTACTTTAATGGATTTTAGTGGCACTATTGTCCAGCGTTTGTGAACGTTAAAAGATATTCTGGAGATATTTTCAGCTAATCTAATAACTTCTTGTCAGTGACAGACCCACTGATAATGTTTTACTTAATAAAGCAATTTTCTTAAATCTGTCTTTGTTCTAATGAAAACGTCTTTTATATTTCGATATTTTTTTTAGTTACCCCATGCTGTGCTTTTAAATCTCATATTGGATCGTAACTTCTGCCGAGCTGATTGGTATATAGCTGTTGATGTTGTCGAGTAGTGAAGAACGCATGCATTTACTCATAGTGTATTTAGTTGGCTTCTGTAAATGTACAGTATTAGAACTTATCAGACAAAAGAAAAAAACATCCGACGGTATTAGTTCCTTTCTCCTGTGTGCTAACGAATATTGGAGTATATTTTCGTCAATTGTGTTTCTGCAAGTGTTGCTCGACGTTCCTTAGTGGGAGTGTTATGTGTGGACTAGACGCGGTTGATCGATCATTTATAATATCGTGCATTGTTAAGATTATGAACAGGAAATATCATATATTTATAGATATTTTATTTGTTTTATAGATATATATTAAATTGCCTGGAAATTAAAACATCTATGTTCTGTGGATTTAATATTGTTTCGCGAGATATAATGAGATTATGACGAAAGCCAGAGCCTGGGATAATTAATGTAGTTAAGTTCAGAGAGGTAAATGGCTGGTGTGTTCCCATATGTTAGATGTTGGTTGCTTGTAACTTTTTTAAAGAAAAACAAAGCTATCATTTAAGTAATAAACGCACTTGTAAAAACAATTGTTTAGGCAACTCATGAAGAATGAAACAACTACAAAACAAAATTCGTGTAATTTTGTAATTCATGTACCTGTTAGCAAATATGTTTCTATAAATTAAAATGAAGCATTTCTTGTACTCGAGCATTGTAACTGTGTTGAGAAAGAAATGAATTATTGTTTTTAAATCTCAATAAACCACAATACCTGGTTTTTATAGGTTCATATATATATTGTCAAAAAAAAAAGTCAGCATGAAGATTGTGAATCAACCCTTGTTATTATTTTTGAGTAAGTTGAAATTGTACATTTGATCCTCGAACGAAACTGCTTTATGTTTCCAACCAATAGATCATTTTCAAGTACTTTATAGTCAGTATAACAAAAACATTACACTCCTAAGGAGCATGCGATTCTTTAATGGAGTTGAATACATTAACAGATTGCTTTACATACCGAAAGATAGTATGTAATGTATATAGATGTGTAGTGTAATTATTGCTGTTGATGGTTTGTTAATTATTTTTGTTAAATTATTAATAACAACCTAAACATTGTGTAACGTGATGAATATAAAAACATTCGAGTGCTCAGTAGACTTGTACATATATTTATATTGAATATGTCGTGCGCGCACGTGGTAAAAGATACCTTTATTCCATTGCTTATGTTATATATTGCAAATAATTATAAAATAATTTGAATTATTTGTTGCTTACATTCATATGCCAGTATAAGTATTATCTGTAATGGTGTTTTGTACTTTACAAGTAATATCCCTTTAGTTTAGACATCACTATTATACTGTATTTAAATATTATCATGTACATGGTTTTAGATGTAATGTTCATATTCCATTTCATGATATGTAATATACTATCGAACACGCATTATACTAACCATAGAACCTTTGCCTCGTGATTCTGCAAGCCATTTGCTTTGAAATATAACATATATAATTAATATAGTATGAGCCAGAGTGAGAGAGCATGATGGTTAGTCAAAAGTTAACTGTTTGTAAAATTGTGTTGTTCAGTCATATCACGGAGTTCATTAAACCAATTGGTTTACGAGTACTAAGCGCACATCCTTATGTCAGAAACTGACAACAGCTTTACTTGAATCAGATGAAGGGGTATAACTACTCTTATACATTGTTTCATGACCAAGGCTACACACGTTATGCGGCCGGGCCGGAGATTGAACCTGCGATCCTATGAGTTGTAGTCCAGCGCTGTACAAACTGAGCACACGTTAACGTACTATTGTTATAAAGTTTCTAATGACAAGGGTTTGCAACCTTTAACTATTTCTTATTTTGATAACGCGTTAATTACTTAACATATTTTGGTATTCAGCATATACAATACACGGTTTTTAATATTACAAAGGTATTATATTGAAGAGGACATACAGTGAAGATGTGTCGTACCAATTATTTTATGAACGTTTATACTTACAGCTACATTATGAACGGTGTTGGTATCTAGAGGAAATCATGTATTAAAATATGTTTACAATATATTGATTGCTCTATGTTCAATAAGACATTTATACTCGTGTACTTTACTTTATTGCCGAATTATGTATACTTATTTGTTTAAGAAATGAATGTATGTATTGTTGCTTTTATGTAAACATCTTTTTTATAATATCATGTTGACAGTCAACGGTAGTGTCGTTATGTGAGAGGCATTGGATTGGTTTCTAAGGTTATTGTCAATTATATTTCTTGAGCATTACACTAGGGATATGTTTTTACCATTTCATGTTCCCATTATATCCCGATTCTCTTATCTGAATTGCGTAAGAGTTCAAAAACTAAATGATACAATAAAAGGATACATTTTCTCGATAACATTATTATTCGATGTGATAGCAAGCGGTTATACTCAAGAAGCCCAATAATGACGTTGGTTCGGTTGATGTCATAACGTCTTAAGGCGCCCGTACAATAAGATTATCCACCATTTAAGCGATTCGTATATACGATTTCATTGCAAACATTTAAGCTTAGCATCGGGAGCATTTATCAGTTTCCCTTATATTCTCGTCGTTGTTTTTCTGGTATTTGCTGAGCTTTTGTTTCTAGTTTTTTTATTCTTTGATGTTTTATCTGTTGAAAAAAGTGTAAACATCTTCTATACTCGCTTGAAAGGCTATTCTTCTTATATACTCGATTTACATGCATGTTGTTTGGAAAATACAAATAAGTACACCCTTCTGTATGGTATTCTTATCAAAACACGAATGTATCAAAACGGTGTTTGCATTTTTTTTTAATTGCGATGACGAATTTATCTGCATACAAACTTAAAGGTCAGGTTAGCAAAATAGTCATATAGAAATTATGAGCTCAGTATAAGCCGAAGAGACAAACTTTAAAACACTTATTCAATTAAATCTATAATCCAACATATCAAAAGGTTCATTCGTGAAATCAAGGTATCTTTTAATAATCTTCTAATCAGGTTTAAACTCCAATGTCCANCTAGTTTTTTTATTCTTTGATGTTTTATCTGTTGAAAAAAGTGTAAACATCTTCTATACTCGCTTGAAAGGCTATTCTTCTTATATACTCGATTTACATGCATGTTGTTTGGAAAATACAAATAAGTACACCCTTCTGTATGGTATTCTTATCAAAACACGAATGTAACAAAACGGTGTTTGCATTTTTCTTTTTAATTGCGATGACGAATTTATCTGCATACAGAGCTGAGTATAAGCCGAAGAGACAAACTTTTAAACACTTAATCAATTAAAATCTATAATCCAACATATCAAAAGGTTCATTCGTGAAATCAAGGTATCTTTTAATACGCTTCTAATCAGGTTAAAACTCCAATGTCCACATTCCATTTGCACCTTTGGGTAAATACGTGTGTAAAAGTCGGATATGTGTAGCCGGTGTCCGTAATGCTCGAAATGGAATGGCGATCATAAGGTGAAACGATTATCACCAGTTTAAGATAAAAAAGTGAAAAGCTCAGGGCGTTTTGACTTTTCGCTGACCTGGCCTGTGTTTACTATTCTGTTTGCCTTGTGATTATTTCAGAATGCATATTGTCCGAGTGAAAAACAACTTAAAAGCTCCCAACATTTATTGAAAAGATCATTTATCAGTTACAGTATTAATGTGAGCGGTGCTACTTAGGTTATAAGGAATCTGCGAAACGTAGTAAGTCTTAAATATGATATTTTTGGTACGTTAAACCTCAATATGGGAGTCAAATGTGAGGTCTTTGGTAAGCATACACGATTACATTTAAAATCATGGATTTTGTGATATTTTGTCAATATATATTAGCTCATGGCTGCAAAACACGAGTGTAAAATAATGTGTTCTGCTTTCTTTTAAGTTTGATTAAGCTATAAAATATATCCTTTTTGCCGATTGAAGTAGGACAGCTTAATTATTACACAGGTAATACAATTACAAACTCTGTATATCAATATAAGGCAGTACATTTAACCTTAACACAAGAACCTTAAAATGTCTTCTGTTAACGTGTACGTTTATTGTTTGCAGTCGATAAACCAGTTCTGATTTGATTGCGTGGATCGTATTTGTTTACGTTGTTATGCCATAATATGTTCCGTAAATAAGATTGTTCATAAGCTTTATTAATTAAGATGAGGACTTGCTATTATTTCATGAGCGATGCCGAGCAATAATGTCTCGAACAATATATTTATAAGTGTGAAATATCAATGAATGAAGCGTATAGTCTTTTTAGGTTTGATGGCATTCCGTTGTTCATATTGTGCTGTTTTGTTTTCGACGAATCAAGCAATGATATGTTTTCAGAAGATTTAGTATCGTTATACAACATTTGACGTCATTGACGTGGCGTAACAACCAGCTTTAGTGCGTTTTCTTTATCAGAATATAAAAAGTGTGGAGAAAAAAATTCAATGAAAATATATTAATATGGGTAACAATTAGCAGAGAGTTCCCATTAAATATACTGATGTCGTAGCACTTGTATTCCGCTGCACACTGAAACAATTCTTGTTTTTTAGATTCAGTTAATTATAAGCTCGGTTAACATGTAGTTTATATTTTTAATTAAGCACATTACTTAGGCGCATACAACACACTACTTTGCTGTAACATAAATAGATATTGTTTACAACTACAAGTAAAACATGTTATTTGCATATGTGTGAATATTTCATGTGTTACTGAAGCGTAAAATAGCAAATTCACGTGAACGATTGTCTGTAATGTTTCTTCCTGTTATCAGAAGGCCGAGCGTAGTTAACGCTGCGGCATACATATATGTTATATGTGACTCTTTGCACAATGGTTTTGTTAATGCCGTGCACATGCAGCTAGTAATTCCGGACTTAAGTGTATGGTGTGCCGATGTAAAACGTTTTATACGCTCGATATACATACACGTATAGCTGAATTCAAACAGCATGGATATTCTTTTATAATCGTGAGTCGCATACCGTTTTATATAGACTGCTGTCAGTTTAAACAAGACATTTCAATTTAAACAGACATGTACATAATTGATAATCTTACCAGAGTATTGATACAACGTAGGTTTAGTAACTGATGGAAGATATTCTAATAAGTAGTGTGTTCTTCTGATAAATTGGGGTTCCATTACAGTAACGTATTGCTTACGGTGTTGTTTCGATCGTGAATATGTAGTTTAATGCAAATCTAATACATATTCCTTGGATACAATATTAATTGAGTTGTGATTTGTGTAGTCTTTTGCACGTTTGTAATAACTGGATGTTCTTGTATAAACTGTAATTAGTAGTGCGAACTCTGATATTTTGTGACAAGCATGTGTTTAATTATGCATTGCTTACATACATAAAACAAGCTAGCTTTACAATAATTTGTTTGCTACACACAAAAGTATTTGTACGAGTTATATTTTAGGGTAATAACAGAGTCCAAGTCATTATAATAGGCCTACTTGCAAGTTGGCAAATCGATATTTTTGTCATGTTAGATATTGATCTCAACATTACAGTACAAAATACAACAGGTATGACATCCCTGAGCAGGCGAAAACACTAATTATTATATAAAACATAGTGTGTAGTTTTAAAATATGAAATTACATGTTTGTTAGGTATTTCCTCTATATTCCATTAGACTTGCAAGTGTCAGTAATCTTTACCTGACGAAGACAGGGTTGTTACTGGTCTAGGGGTGGCCACTTTGGTCGATGCAGCAATTTCGAGTCTCCTACAACGTATGTCAATCAACGTTTGGTTCATAGTGTATAAGTGATGGCGAAAAATAGTGTCACTATTGCGAAACATGTTTATAGTAGATGCATGGTGCGTTGTTACCTTTTTAGTTTTGCTATTGAATGAAATGCCAACTAGCCTGTATGCTCTTTTTTAAATACTATATTAATTTAAAATTATTGAATAAACCATAAACGATTGTTGACTGCCATATGGACATAATGTTCCATTCAAGAACACATAATATGCTCTGATTGGTGTATCGCGTTACTTTTCGTATTTATAATTTAGATTATGCAACATGATTCACATTCAATCACCATTAGCAAAATTATCATGCTGTAAATGGGTACGTCTACGTATCAGATTACATTCATATTATATCATATTACCAGTGCAGTAGTTTGTCGTTTATTCAAATGTGACCTTCTTAATAATATTCCTTAAATGTGATTGCTTCCATCAAATTCGTAGATTTTAGTCAGTAATGTTGATTTTTGTAGCAAAGCTGACTGCGACGTATTTCATTAAATGATTTTACTTGTACTATTGTTCCGTGTATGCTAAGGTAAAAAATGGTAGCTTGAAGATAATTTCCTCTAGTCTAATAACGTTTTTCCCGTGACAGACGCACTGTTTTCACTAAAGAAAGCATTTTTCTTATATCTTTCTTCGTCCTGATAACAACGTCGTTTATAGATCGACAATTTTGGCAGTTAATTCATGCTGTGCTTTTAATTCTCATCGTGGATCGTTACTACTGCCTAACTATGGATGCGGTCGAGTAGTGAAGAACTTATGGTTTTGTTATTTGAACTTATTGTATTTGATTTGCTCTTGTGAATGTACAGTATTAGAACTAGAAAGTAACTGAAAAAAAAAACATCCGACGGTTTTCGTTCCTTTCCCCTGTGTGCTAACAAATATTGGAACTTGTTTTCTTTAATTGTGTTTCTGCAGTAGTTGGTCGCTGTTCCAAAGAGGGAATGTTATTTGTGGACTAAACGCAGTTGATAGAACAAAATCGTGCATTGTTAAGATAACATTCAGAAACTATTATATATTTAGATATATTGTACGTGTCTTATGGAGACATACTACATGCCTGGAAATTAAAATATGAATGTTCTTTGGAGTAAATATTGTTTCGCGAGATATAATGACATTCCGACGAAAGTCGGAGCCTACGGTTATTGATGTAGTGGAAGTTCAGAAAGGTAAATGGCTAATGTGTTCCCATGTGTTAGATGTAAATTGTTTGTAACTGTACAAAAAAGAAGAAAAAACACTATCATTTAAGTCACAAGCGTATGTGTGAAAAATAGTTCTTGCAATGCTTTAATGGTTTTTAAAACCTTAGCAGTTACATTACACACTGGGAGGCAGTATAGAATTAATATAGTGTAATTTTTGCAGTTGGTTGTTGGTTTATTATTTTTGGTAATAATAAATTACAACCTAAACATTTTGTAACGTGATGAATATAAGGCCTTCGAGTGCTCAGTAGAATTGTACATGTATTGAGTTTAAACGTATTTATTTCAAACAAGAATGCATTTTCACGTAAATAAAACATAAAACATTTGTAATGAAACAAGTTTGATTTGGATAAAAAGGGAAGACTTCGTTGTATAGAGTTTTTCTCCATAACGGTTTTATTAAGTTGCATGCTTTTAAGTGAACATTATTGGTTTACTAATACATCGAATACCAGTGAGATTATTGCGATAAGAAGGGAAATGTTATAAATAAAAAAAGCAGTCCCAAATGGATTAGGAAGACATGTTTAAGATAAATACATGTACAAGTGGACAGCGATATTTCACATTAGTATAAAATAAATTGTCTAAATATATGTGGGAAGTGGCTTAGTAAGAAAAAGGAAATTTAAGAGAAGTTCTGAAGCAAAACTATGTTTGGTTGTTCAGTCATATAACGGCAGTCATAACACCAACTGTTTTACGAGTACTAAGCGCACATACTTATGCCATTAACTTACAACAGCCTTACCTGAATCAGATGAAGGGGTAGAACTGCCCTTAGAAAGGATTTCATGACCAATGCCCGAACAAATCATGTGACATGCCGGAGATCGAACCTGCGATCCTCGGATTTGTAGTTCAGTGCCTTATCAACTGAGCACTCTTAAACGTTCTCCTGTTAAACATGTCCCTATGACAAGCTTTGATAATTTGAAAGTAATCCTAAGTTTATATAAGCGTTTATTATTTAACCTGTTTTGTGTTAATACATTATTCACCATATCCAATACACGGTTTTTAATTTGAAAAAGCTGTTATATTGAAGAGGACATTCAGTGAAGACGTGTCGAGGACATTCAGTGAAGACATGTCGTGTCAATTATATGTTAACGTTTATACGAACAGCAACATATGAACGGTGTTGGAATCTAAATAAAAGAATGTATTAACATATTGATACAACATATTATTTTTTCTATTTTCAATAGCACATTTATGTACTTGCACTTTACTTTTTTTCCGGAAATCTGTATAATTATTTGTGTACACATGTGTATATGTATTGTTTCTTGTATGCAAACATCTATTTTTTATAATATCGTGTTGACAGTCAACGGTAGTGTCGTTATGTTACAAGCATGTGATTTCTTTATAATGTTATTGTCAATTTTATTTCTTGCACATTACACTAGGTATGTATTTTTAAACATTGTTATTTCTTATTACATTCTTATTACATTCCGATTCTCTTCTTTGTATTGTGTAAGAGCGCAAAAACTAAATGAAACACTAACAAGATTTAGTTTCTCGCTAACATTATTATTCCAAGTGTTAGCAAGCGGTAATACGCAAGTAGCTCAATAATGACGTTTGTTCGGTTGATGTCATGACGTCTAAAAACGTCCGTAGAATTAGTTTATCCACCATTTAAGCCACTCATACGCTTATCATCGGGAGCATCTATCAGTATCACTTATATTCTCGTCGTTAAGTTTCTGGTACTTTTTTAAACTTGGTTTTTATTCTAGTTGTTTTATTCATCGATGTTTCATCTGTTTAAAAAAGTATTAACATATTATGTATTCGCTTTATTATTTTTTTAAATATATATTTGCATTTTGAAAATGAAAATTAATTGCGATGACAAATGTGTCTGTTTACAAACAAAAATGTCAGATCAGAACTTTATTCATCTGTATATGACGATCTCAGTGTAAGCAGAAGAGACAATGTTTAAGAGCACTAAACCAATTAAGATTTATTATCCAACATCAAAGGTGTATTCATGCCAATCAAAGTATCTTTTGAATACGCCTCGAATACGATCACTAGGTGAAAAGATTATCAGACCTTAAGAAAACAGAGTGAAAAATTCAGGGTGTTTTGACTGTTTGTGACTTAATCTTGTGTTTAATATTTCGTTTACCTTGTGATAATTGCAGAATGCATATTGTCCGAGTGAATATCAACTGTTAAGCTCCCGACGTTAAGTGAAAAGATTATTTCTCAGGTACACTATTAATGTTAGTGTTGCTTCTTAGGTGCTAAGCAATCTGCGAAACGTAGTAAGTCTTACTTATCATATTTTGTGTATTCGTACGTTAGATCTTAACTAGTTCTGAATTGATTGCGTGGATCGTATTTGTTCATGTCGTTATGTCAAAGTATGTTCCGAAAAAACAAATATTTCATAAGTTTTATCAATGTAACAGAGGACTTGTTATTGTGTCATGTCCGATGCCGAGTAATAATGTCTCGAGTTATCTAATCATATGTGTGAAATCTCAATGTATGGAGCACATAGTCTGCCCCGCAAACGATTAGACGTATCTTCTGTAATACATGTAATCAAGTATCACTTGCATGAGTGAAGTATAGATGATCAAACCAAAATTGTGTTTCCTTATGAACCTTAAGTTATATCTCATATGCGTGTATCCGCTCCGATTGTTGGTTTGTTTTGTTTAAATAAGTAAAATGTAATGTTTTTTTTAAGATACTGATTTTTTGGTACATTTGTATTTAAATAATATTTAAGCGTTTCCGATAACAAATATATTTTTTGAAAATACTTTCATGGTGTCTGGATCATTTGTTACGTGAAGTCCTTTAAAGTGTATTTAAAAAATATTGTGAAATACTGTATGTTTATAATATACAAGTCTGAAACAAGACATGTTTGCAAAGTGTTGGTTTAATCGCTGCGGCTGTTTATAACATCGTTAAATACTTCATTCTTCTTCTAACTGTATAACACGAAGTACCATTGATCGGCAATTGCGTAACCTAATTCAATAATTCAACACTTACCAAGATATATTCTTTTCAACGCATGATAATCAAGTACACAAACTAGACTACTATTTATTCCACATACGTAAAGGTTAAACCAATATTAACTTGCTTCAAGGTCTTAATGCGCACTGCAAATAATTACACAATTAACGAAGTATTCGAACACTCAATGTGCCAAAACAGATGTTATTCTAATCGACAATTCGCCTTGGGAAAAAGTACGGATAGTGGTTGCGCAGTATTAAAACAATGCATATTTGGCATAAGTCAAGTATACATTCTTTGATCTTTTAGGGAGGCAATATTGCTCAAAACAATTAACATAACGCGTTACATTTACCCTCGTATATACGTGTTGAACATGTTTTAAAAGCACTAGAATGTGTTAAACGCAAATGCTGACGACAATACTGATGTTATTGCTGTGGTTTTCTTAATCGTAATGGTACGTTAATTCGTTTTTAAAATGCTTTTATTTTACTTCTTCTATCAAAGTATCAAATCAGTGAAAGTTGCATACTATCATGAGAGACATTAATAGCGACTTTGCTGCATTGTTTTGTTTCATTTTACTGTATATTTTAAATGTAGATTTATACGAAGAAGCCACAAACCATTGGAAACATACCGTTATGTCAGTATGTCAGCTTTTAGGTGTATGTGTAACTTGATGGTATTATCCGAATTTTTCTTCGTGTATACGTGAATTTAATTTAAAGGATATGATAATTACTAACTGTACACTACATTTACAATATACGTGTCTCTTCCAATAAATCACGCGCCGATGATGTGGATAAATATTCCTTCTTCCAGCAGCACAAAGGAACAACTCCGTTTCTTTGCCAAAAAAACACCACATGACATACAAAATCAAGAAGGCTGTTTTTAGTATTGCCTGACCTCAAATAGACAAGGATTTGGTTGCGCTGGCGGTAATTAACAGTGGCAAATATCTCTCTGAACGCGTGTTAACTTTATGCTGGTTTTATTGTGCTTCCTCGTTGATCTATGTGATCTTCGCATTTTGAATGGTAGACTATTATTGCTAGAAGTACGCATCGGTTTTGTAGACTTTCGTGGATAAGATTCCATTAGTTCTGTGTTTGTTATGATGTATGTGTTGAATTTAAGAGTCATAAAATACACATAATAAGTACTTAAATATCTGAAAGATTAAAGCCTTAGCTGGAATAGCAGATTGGCATTGAACTCTTAAACAAAATGACATTAGAATGCTATTTTACAACACTCCGCGCAGCATTTTCCCTGGCTTCAAGAATTTCATATTTCAAATAGGATTCAAGTAAGTTCAAACACTAGTTCATCAGGTGAAATCTTTAAAACAAAACTGTAACAACTTTATAGGCCACATTAATGGGTAAATCTTGATGATACTCGGTAAGAATGTTTTTCTTAAAAGTATGTAAGTCAAGTTTGAGGTAAAAAAACTAGGTTAATTTGTAATATCTCTATACACAAATCGATAGTAGCATTCAGCAATTGTACAAGGCAAAAATATCATGTTATGTATTCGATCTAGTTTTGAGAACAAAAACACATTTAAGATACCATTTAGAAAAATTGTCGAGTGTATACTAACAGTAGTTCATATCACCGAGCAGGCCGTATATGTTGTCATAATTCCAGTATGAGAGACTGTTAGCTGTTCAGAAACGTCTTATACAAAGACTGTGTGGAAATCGGTAACATGTCATACATGAAAGATCTACATAATTATATTTCGCTTCTGTTCTTGTGACTCAGCTCAACTCAACTCAGTTTATTAAGTAAATAAAGGCCTGTGGCCCAAAATACACAGTATATTACACAAAACATAACACATGTTTGTAGTTGCGTACACATCATTTTACATATAAAATATACCAACGTGTTAAATTGTATTCATAAGATGATAAACATACTCACATAATTTAAATAGTGTATCAATATATGTTGTGCTCAACAGAATATAAAAGTTATGTACAGTATTTCCACCAGTATACCAGTTATATAGAAATTCTCTACGAGCAACGTCATATTTACTACATTGAAAAAATGCATGATATTCACAATCATTAATCGACATATTATTTTCGGTAAAACAAAAATTACATATTCTCAAATTATATGCAATATGCAACCGTCTACCAACTTCAATATTTAATTTGTGGTTGGAGCACCTAAACTTGGTAAAAGCTGTTTCATTTTTTTAGCGGAGTTTCCAACTGCAAATACCTTTCGGTGTTAAGTAGAGATTTATAGTTCCTATAATTGTTACACCTAGATGCATTACTAATGTCATTGTGCCAATTCTGGGCGACGCAATCAATAACACGCTGACGAAAATTGTATACAAATAAATCTACATTGCCAACATTTTGAGAGATCCAAACGAACCCGAAACCGTATCTAAATATAAAGGATTTAACATTCTTTGCCCAGCAATTACGCCCAGCGTTATCTATTGATGTTAACATATTATAACAGTGTTTCGGAAATCTTTTATAAGGCATCATTAACAGTTTACACAAATATTTTATGCAATTAACAAAATATGTCACAGATAAAGGCAGTCGGCCACATTCACCCAGGACGAGACAGGTATTTGTATTTTTTCAAACACGCAAATGGCGTTTACAAAATTGATTTTTGACAGTTTCAATGGTATTAACATATTCATAGCCCCATATCTGTGAGCCGTAAGTCACGCTTTGCCTTTGCATACATAATAATTACTCTCGACACGACCTTAAATGTTAATGTCCCGTTCATTAGCATGATCAGTATCCTGTATCTATTTTCAGGTTGATGTATCTTATTCTGACCGAATTTACTGCGACAACACCAGTACAACCCCGGACAATCCTTCCGAAGCCTACTTCAATTGTTTGGTTCTCCACAAGTTTAACGCCTAGCTGTTGATTTTCCTTTTCCGTCACTTCACTCCACAGCACTGGCAAATTCAGATAGTTTTCGAGACAAAACATGGTGTTGTATCAGCCCATAGAAGAAACATGGTACATATACCTCGGAAAAAAGCAAACGCGTCTTCATATGAGATGTATCACTTCTCCAAAATGGCTTCACGTTTAATCAATTGACCGTTTCATACGCATGTAAATAATAATTTAGTCATTTAATTGTTTTCAAACAGACAAACAGGGTATAATAGTGCGATCAAGATGACATGAATAATTGTAGCAATTTTAAAAGGTGTTTGTGAACTTTGGATAACGTTAATATCTTTGAAATGGTCCGGTATATGGGAACTTAATGCAAATGTAAGGCGTGTCCTATGAAAATACATTTTTAAAACATATACATTTGATGTTACCAAAGGGAGGCCGTGTAGCGATGGCAAAGATCGTGTACAACAGGTCAGCCGTTCTGGGCGATATGACGTTTATGATGCCAGTGTTTAACCCTGGTTCAACGTCATCTTTTAACGCGAGTGTCACACCCTTACCGCCTGATCGATGCATGGAACTTCTCAACGGTTCTTCGGGACCCCCACCGATGTACGAGCCAATGGAGCGCTATATAATATCTGCCGTTTTGTTCCTCTTTCCGTGTTTGACTATGTTGGGAAACGTCATGGTAATCGTGGCCGTGTTTACACATAAACGTTTGCAGACCGTTACTAACGCTTTCGTTGTCTCGCTTTCGATTGCTGATATCATGGTTGCCATATTAGTGATGCCGTTCGGAATTTATCAACAGTTCAATAATAAAAACTGGCAATTGGGTCGCACGTGGTGTCTTGTAACGACCAGTTTTGACGTCATGTTCACTACAACGTCCATTTTTAATCTGTCATGTTTAGCCATAGACCGCTATCTCGCCATATGTCGGCCGTTTACTCACGAGCTATTGACTCGGCGTAAGGTGATATTAATGTTATCATTTTGTTGGATTGTGCCTATTTTAATTTCATTCGTGCCTATATTGTTACAATGGAATCATATTGGAATAGAAGAGTACGTGAACTGTGCGTTCCCACCAGAAGATCCGTCCCACTGCGCTTTCGTCGTCAACAAAGCATACGCGCTGATTTGCTCTTTCATAGCTTTCTACATTCCTACTGTTTTCATTGTAATATGCAACGTCTATATATTCCGAACTGCACGAATGCAGGCAAAACAGATCAGAATGTTGGAACTATCCGCGCATAAACACCATCGGAAGGGGAGGTTGAAGCACGAAACCAAAGCCGCCAAAACGGTCGGAATAATCATGGGCTGCTTCTTCATCTGTTGGTTTCCCTTCTTCATCATGAACATCATCGACCCGTTCATTGGCTATACAATCCCCTACACTATGTGGGTCGTAGCGCTGTGGCTAGGTTACATAAACTCCATGTTAAATCCGTTCCTATATTACAACTTCAACAGGCATTACAAAATGGCGTTCAGACGCCTTTTGGCATGCAAGGTGTGTCGGGGCATCAGTGAGTACCAGGATGACGTTGTTCCCAGCACGCTTTACACGGACCTATCCCATTCGGCATCCGCCAATTCTCACTCGAACTTGCACAACGGACGTCATTCCATACCACACAGACACATTAATAACAACGTCGACTTGTGACGCACGTAAGAGGAAAATCACACTTTACATGATACTGTCCATACCAGGCAATGGGCAGGACCCGGTTACTGAAAACTGTACAAGTGACACACAAAATGCAGCATGGAAATTATATCATCTCTATTGGACGAGACTAATAATCATTTGTCCAGCTTATGCAGGTCAGAAGTACAACATTTTGTGAAAAACATGGACAATCGGTACTATAGAACATGAACAAATGCAATATTTAAAAACAGTTTTACTTGGATGACAGAGTTAAATCTTTTATCGTTTTTCACAAAAAAATACTGTCTTTACGCAACGGATAAAATATCTTTGGACCACTTGGATAAAACTGTTCTAGACATTTGGTCGTCTGTTCTGATAGAATATTCTAAATTGGGCTATTATCACCATTATTCTGACCTGCATAAGCTGGGCAAATGATTATCAGTCTCGTCCAATAGAGATGATATAAGTTTAGCTTACAGTCCATTATTTTAACACATCACTACAATAGATTTACAAACAGTATTTTTATTAAATATATTATAGTAATTTACATATGCCGTTTTGGTTATATAAACATAAAGATGAAAGTGCGGACAATTAATTTCCATAAAAACTGGATTCAAGTTCCTAATGGTCATTAACTTAATTAGCTCCTTAAATTTTGGGCAACTGCGTCAAGTAGACTTAGTGCTTGATTTTGATGTATGCATACATGTAACGCACATTGTATAACTGTTCACGTGTGATATGCACATGTATCATGTCCTTTTGTATTATGTACTGAGAGGTCAATCAACGTCTAAACTTCTTTGCCTGCAAATCGAATCCGCGCTCAAAATGTTATGAAAGAAGTCCGAATAAACAATTGGTGTATCTGTAAATCTGATTTATTCGTGAATATTTTATTTCGTGGGTTTTACATTAAGAATATACGATCGAACAAAATTCAATTAAAATCAAGTCCTATGTAATTGTATGCATTGCTAGATAACATAAGCGATGCTTCAACACTAACACAAGTTTGAGATCCGATAAATAGTTTATTATTGTCGATATGTTTGAAACGAAATAAGATACATTCCTTTGGTTGTGAGTGAAATCGGTACATTCCGTACCCGTTCGCAATTACGTACATGCCGCCTCGCACGGAAAAGATTATCCGCATTATACAGTTTCATTAATTACCTCATTTTTCTAGGGGTAGGATTCAGTTTTATTCTGAAAACTCTTGTGCTTTATCGCTTTCGTTGTTTTGTAAAAGCAATAACATACATGCTAACTAAACCGATTTTAATTGAAACAGAAATTCAAGGTAAAATATGTTAAAACGATGCGTCGAAGTTAAGTTCATCCGTTCTGTTTAACAAAACTTAAGATCACTACAAATATATAAACTATGTAAATGATATAAATAAAACACACATATCATAAGTTGCTTATACTTGAGCATTACAAATATGCGAATCCCTTCATGTGTTGTTTATTGTAAAATATAATTAGTTCTATTTTCAGTGTTTACTTGCATTAGTGTTCGAAACTTTATGAAAACCATGTTTCATCTGTATCCCAGAGTTAACCTCTGCATTTCCATTGATATTTTTCAAACTCGTGATATAAGCCATATGATATTTATTTTTATTATTGTTGTACTCTATTTATGTATTCATAAAGATACATTGTTATTGCCTATTTAAACATGAAGGGAAATGTGCATTATCAGAAATATAACAATATGTGTATGTTTTTTTTTTGTAAAGGCAGTTAAGCTTGTCAGAATGAAATTTAGTAAATAATTGTGTAAAAGCACAAAACCAAAAACAAACACTCAAGTGCGAGTTATATCGATAGTTGTGTCACTTTGAAATTGTTAATATAAACCAATCACGAAGTGATTTGAATTCTAGGAATATACATGTACTACTCTGTTCATATTAGAATACAGAAACTGTATTCTCGATCGTAATACAATCAATCTCCAATTATGAAATATAGATAACAATATATAAAAAGATCAAGAAAATACAACAACTTGCATTTGGGGCGTAATAAACGAAACCAAACCTATTGATGGGTATACACATAACCGTGAGTGCCATGTTAGCATTTTGATCAATTAACTTAACTCAACCCTATGTTATCGGTGGTTGTGCAATTATTGCTGTTCATTTTCGAGCAGATATTTTTGTTACTATGAGAGTATTTATTTATTTATAAAAACAGTTCACGCGCATTTTTTTTTTCTTTTTATTTCATTGTCATCATTTCTCAGGTTGAGATAAATGTACTATATGTTAATGCTTTTCACTTGGAACGAAACATAAGGTTAACTAATAAGTTGTCTTATATCGCGCTGAGCATGCGATGAACATATTAAAACATATATAACATTAGTAGACAGTTGCAAAAATTGAATACGTGTATTATTCTTTAAAACATTACAAAACATTAATAAACTGATAGGACACTTATGTAATCTTCGTTTTATAGATATTGAAAGATATAGGACCACACACGGTTCAGGGTGCAACTATAAAAGGACAAACATGATTTGCTTGGTGACATACTCTTACAAATCCAAGAACGTTTTTAGTTGTACACTCGCATTTTAGGTTTTTAGCATATTTTTTTCATGTAACCTTGAATATTTTTAAACTTACTTACTTACATTTCATTTCAAGAGATTTGCGTAGACCAGTTCAGAGGGAAAGGGGAAATGCACAGAGGTAGGGTGCAGCACCCTGCTATTTCACTCTAGACCGTTCCCTCTTTCATATCAAAACTAACATAGTAAAAAAATAAATAACAAATAAATAACATGATAAACACTGTATTCGGTGTTCATATTTTAGGAACTTTAATATTTGTACCATAATATATTTATATTAAAGTACACTACGAGACGATAAGCAATAAACAGTTTCATCCCATTGCAACATGCGTAATACATAAGCAAAATATGCGAACAAATAAAAATAGTGCCATTATTGTTTCTTTATCATGTCATTCAGTTTTTTTAAATCTTAACCATTCGTTTAAGTTTGAATACACATTTTGTTTCCATGGCAGTTTCTTCGCTATGATAGCTTACATGTTCATCTATAGAATGAGTAAATAATCGTACATTAAAAATGATAACACAATATCTTTGTGTTTTAAAATTGACGATGTTTCTCATTTTTCAGTTGTTAACGGTTAGTACTTTGCTTGACACTTACCATAACATGATGCCTCGCAAATGCTTGCAGAGTCCAAGTTATCCTTTCTTTGGAAATTGCACCAGATTTTCTTTTTCTAATCTGCTAGGAACCTTCCTTCTGCCAGACTTTCTGCAGAAAGGGAAGCAGCATGGTTTCCGTGGTGGAAAAGTTTGTCTGTAGTGCTTCTGGCGGAATTCCGTCCGGTCCGGCTGCTTTTTTGTTTTTCAGCGCCTTCAGTGCCTTCTGCATCTCAGCTGTTCTTGGCGGGTGGGGTTGATTCTGAGTGGAGTGTCTGCAGGAGGGATATCTGGTCTCTCTGATGATTGGGATCGGTCACAATAGCAGCAGTCTATTTAATATGTGTGTGAACAGAAAACCATTTTTAGTATTCATCATCGGTATACATGTCTGTACTATTGTAGTAATATTTATAAATATTTGTCATTATCTGTAATGAATAACTTATTTGCAGTATTACAAACGTAGTTATTGGTCTGCCAACTTTGGCATCATCACTGTTTTTTCTATTGACGAGTTATAACATCGACCTAACAAACAATATCCATTTTTTTATCTAGGGCACTAAGTCCGATGTGTACCGCAGCTATGGGGCCAAGAAACTGGTCAAATGCATCACAAAGCAAATCGTTAAATAATTTCGCAAAAAGGTGTGTTTTTCTGAGATTTGGTAATACCGTATATGTAGAAGTTATCACAAATAATCAAGGATTTCAAATGTCCTTACTTGGAATTTATATTAAACAATACAGCCATTCCTGTAAGCTTGAAAGCATGTATGGTATTAATGATCGGGGTTTCGTGATTGTTTAGACTGGTAACACATAATATGGCGAGAACATGTGAAGTATATATTACATTTCTGACAGAGATACATGTTTTCAATGATATTTATTTGAGAAGTTAGCATATCGGTTTCAGATAGGAAACATGAGGGGAATTTATATCCTTTATATAATGCCTGAATGAAATAAACTGCACTGCACCCAAGATAATGTGAAATGTTAACTAGCACACCTAGACGAAATACGAGCTAATAATAACAGGAAAGTGCATGAAACATATATGATTTATGGTATTCACGATTATTGTGTCGGTTTGTTTGTTTTTACCAGTTTTAATTGGTTTGTATGTTTGTGACCTAACAGGTTGTATCAAGATTTTATTTGGACATGGATACATATGTTAACAGTTATTACTTCCTCATTCGCACAAGCCACTCGCTTTCATATAATAAGTTTCATACAATCTAGAAAAAAAAACAGTTTTGGATTTTTGTAAAAAATATATAAAAGATAAATCAATATTCTTTTTCATTTATATTGTCGTTATTTATTGTGTTTGTGTTCTGCTTGTCGCCTTATACATTATAACGGCTTCTCGGGTTTTACAATTTTATACAGATTGCATAATGTGTACGTTTCAAAAGCAAGCGGACGAATACGAAGAACCTTTAATTAAAATTGCTTTCATAGACGCTTGCGTCCGACTCGTTATTTATTGAAGCAGTGAATGTTTTTTTATATTGCATACGTAATCGTGAAATAAAACATAAATTAATTGTTTATATGTTGATGAGTTAAAGGTCAACTTTCCATGCGGATGTATGATCAAATGATAAAGTTGTGAAATTAGCTTATCATAGAAGCATGTTTTACCAGTCAGTTTGCATTTAACACCTTGTGCCATAATCAGCAATTATTAAAAACCAATCCGTCAAATAAATATATGTGTGTGATCTGACTTGCTTATCTTATTCACATCACTGTCAATTGGAGCTTCGTTCTGGAAAACAACTTGGCTTTATGGATGTGGGTAGAGTGTCGTCACATATAAGCCTGTGCAGTCTGCACAGATTAATCAAGTGCGACACTATCAACCTCAATTGGATTGTTACTAAGAATCGACTTCTTGATAATGACAAATACAATAACAGCGTAAAGTGTAGTCCGTGAGTTGTTTATGCGGACGGAACAGGATAATCTAGGACGACATTTTGCATTTACTTCTTTTTGAAGCGTGTACTTAAATAATGTATTTAAACGTGTTCTACTTGTACAGGATATTTAGAAACAACACGAGTAAACAGAGCTAATGAATTAACGTTTTGTCATATTATGTTTAACATGTTTGCCTTCCACATTTACGATTCGAAGAAAAACAAAAACATATAATAACAAGAAATTCGAGATACGTATTTCGTTTTATGAAGAAGTTGGAAACTTGAGAATTACATTTCAAACCGAATGAGATTAATATAAACCAAACTCTATTTTTTTGAAAAATAGAAAAAATTAAATATGAAACTGAATTGTTACTTCAGAGATGAGATTTCGCAGATAATACATTCTCTCATCAAGTCGATATCTACGCGATTGACATTACAGCCTATTAAATTGGATTTACAGACCTATAAAACAATTTCATCTGAAGGTAATGGCCTTGTTAAATTTTACACCTAGACGAAAAGCTAAATGTGAAGGTACGAGCTATTCGGAAATCAACGGCTTCTTGTAATTTATGAGCCTATGTTGTATGCTATTAAGTCACGCAAGGTTTCGTGGTCTCATTAGCGGACAGCATAGCTTCTTATTAGACTGCGCTATGTTTCGTGGTAGACAATATACGATAGACGGAGCTGGTGTATTCACTCTTAAACACTGAGCTAAGTAGAATGTGTGTGTGTTTCTACAGTTTTGGATGTTGATACGAATATCTGCTTATGTTTCAAATGAGTTAAATAATTAGGGATTAACCTCGTTCATAAGTTGGAACGTGTATCATAATANAAAAAAAAAAAAAAAAAAAAAAAAAAAAAAAAAAAAAAAAACACCGAGTAGAACAAATCAATACTCAACGCATGATCTTTAAACCTTTGACATTCTTCGGCATGACATGCCCTCTTAAACCTACGCACACATGAGACGATTAATAAATTAATACACATATCAGATGTAATGATTTCTGCAAGGGAATGAAGCTAGCGTTTGGAGAATAATTCCTTAGCTTACAATCACTGGATGTATCAAGATACTTTTTCTAAAAAATTGTCCCAGAGTAAAGAATCCTCATTTCGCATATTAAACAAAGCGTATTTAGTTCATCTATGCAATAAGTGTAGAAAGTTCAGTGCACGGTTGATTGATTGGCATCAGCTTTACTATATTTGATTTATCCATTCGTTAAGCTGGCTTTGGGTTCACACTTAGACTTTTATTAGCATTGTGTCTTCTTACGACTTTGATATGATTAATATATTTTCATAGTGATGTCTGCTTTTATAAAAATAACTTTCATAATTATGTAGTTTTTAGTTTGAATGTGCTGTCGCAAACGTGTTTTTACTTTGAATGTGCTATAGGAAATTGTTTTTAGTTTGAATATCCTGAAGCAATCGGGTTTTTATGTTTAATATGCTGTAGCAAACGTGTTTTTTACTTTGAATGTGCTGTAACAAACGTGTTTTTACTTTGAATGTGCTGTAGCAAACGTGTTTTTGAAACATTTGCACTTTTAAAAGAAGAGAACGTTTCATTTTTAATAAGTTTGAGCCGATTGGAATTGCAAGACATACTAACACATTCGATTTAATTTACAAGAACAAAATACTGGTCAATAATCATAAATACTTAACCTCGTATTGTTAAAAGCCTATTTGTCTGGTGCAGCAGTTGTAGTTTTACGTGGTTTATAATTAAATGCGAAGAATAACGAACACTAATTTTGGTTAAACAAATTGCATAACATTGTTCATCAATTCAGTATACTTTAATTGCTTTCATTATGTTTATGCTACAAGAAAGTCTTATCTTGTTAGTTGATGTACAAAACATGATAATTGAAAATATAATACAGGTTTACATTAATACGCTTTCATTAACATAGATCACCGCTGAAGACTGATGTACTCGCATTTGCAAAACTAAATCAAATGTTAAATGTATATCAAATTCATGTGCATTAGATACACAGCCATGCATAATCGTTATCTTTTAAATAACATGTCGGCACATCTTTAGTTCGGATACTTATTGACCGAATGTTTTGTATGCGTTTCGACACACGCTTTGTATCTGGTCGACTGGTGGTGTAAACTAATTGTAAACTTAATGCCTTAATTCACAATAAGAAATAAATCACCGCATCAAATGACACACAACTTTCATCTTGAAATAATCGGTTTAAACCTGATTGTAACATTTGGGTAGTGAAACACTCCGCAGCTGTAGCGAATATTGCGTTTAAATTCCTCATTGATAGGCGAGACTGGGCAAAAAACATTTAAAGTAACGGTGTTTTTACTTCGATGTGAATACACTTTTGCACTGAAAAAAAATATCAAAACAGATTGGTGTCCGATGTTTCAATGAATATATTAATACATGTTTATATGGATATTTTTGTTTTTGATATTAGGATCGGTAATTGTTTAAAGGTCGACCAACATGCTGTTTGTGCAAGCTTGTTTATTCTGAACGGCTCCAACAATTTCAATCGTCATTACGTGGCCGATAACTGACAACGGTAGCACCGAATTGACGCGATTAGATGCGGCTAAAAGATGACGTTGTATTGGATAAAAAGTGAAAGTTGTAATGATTTTCATGTTCTCGGTTTAGTGTTCTCAGGTATTTACTTTCAAATACGATGTAAGTGTACATACGTTGCAAACAAAAACAACTAAATTAATCAGACAAAAACGAACAAAATGAAAAACAAATCAACAACAACAACTAATGTTTGAAACCGGAAGATAACGGCTATGTTTATAAACATTTGCAACATGTGTTGCACTCGCTGAAAAACTTACCAAGTGGAGATATATGGCCTTCTAGTGAAAACTTTAATTGTTGTGAGGACAGTAGCAGGTAGGAAATAACGGTCCATTTTGACATAATATATAATCATGTTAACACCTGACTTTTCTTATACATATGTGGTCGGTAGATAATGGCATCATATCGGTAAACGCTATTTTCATGTAGCGTCGTTCCGACATGTTTTCACGTCGGACGCTTTACAAGATGCAAGTTATTATTAGCAATAAATCATTTATTTTACAACAATGCAACATGAATGCATTATTACTTATTTATTAACTACACGCTATAAATTAACATTACAATTTCTTATACTACTTAATTTAAATTATAAACACTTCAACTGTTCAACTTGTAATCTACAGTCCGCCATACTGCCCTGTGTAAAGTGAACAATGTGAAACTTGCATTCTGCTCATTATTGCATGATGTATGTTCTTTTTCCTTCTACACCATTGATTATTTACGCCATAGAATGCTTTTTCATAGTGATTTTATTAAGTATGAATAAAAACTATTAATTTCATAAGTTCATATACAATTACTATGTTGCAGTAAATTGACATAAACTGTTTAGACGTATTGTTGATTTGCTCTTCATACAATCAATAGCTTAGAATCAACCAATTGCGTCTACTTTTGGGACTTAACCTGACTAGTTACGTGAAAAAGAATTCGCTTAGAACTTTTGTTTTCATTTAACTTAGAAAATGGCTCAGAATCAGCCTATTTCAGATAATTGTTTGGACTGCCTCGCCGTAGTCCGCAAAATTGAGGCCTCCGATTTTTCAAAAAGGTACGTGTATGAAACTTGGGAAACCTTTAAATGGAAGGATGGAGGTGTTGCAGGATCTTTTGGTTTTTCACCATGGCTAAAAGTATGTCAACATCACAAAATTAAAAAAAATAAAAAGGAACAACACTTATTGTTGTAATAACTCAAAAGAGTAAATACATACTACTATAACACTCGGTTTATACTTAAGCCTATATAATTGATATCGGGTGGTCTAGAAATAGCTGTCTCAATTCATCTGTCAGTATTCTGTCTGTCCGAGAAAATATTGCAAAGATCATATGAACCTTTGATTTCTTAACTAAATACAGAGGTTTCTAGTTGAAACTTGGTGTACTTATAAAACGCAATGTTTAGATTATGCACGATCTCTTGGTTTTCATAGGTCAAATGTCAGATCACCATCATTAAAAAATAGAAAAATACATAATATTTAAATACCCGAAATTACATTTAATATGATATTGAAACTATTACACAATAAACATGTATTTGATAAAAAAAATGCCGTGTGTCTATGATCGTCCGTCTGTCTGCCCGTTCGCAAAAACTCAAATAAGTCGAAAAGTACATAAAATATATCACCACAAAAATTGGTTTACATATTGAACATGACGACAACATTATACAATAATGTTAATTCTCTAGAGATCCGATTCAAATTTTAATTGTACACGAATACGCACATTTACGATAGATGAAACGATTTGCATGTGAAGCATACATTACTTTGCAACATAAGTATAGAAACAATCGATTCTACATTAATAAAAATGATTGACGTATTTCCACTCCGAAAAGGAAAATGTTATAAGCACGTAAAACATGTGTTACATACAGCATATATATACACATTTCGTAACACGCCTAATAGTGCTGTATGCTAAATATTGCAGCGTCACTGGATTAATTATGTTGATACATTATTATGTAATCACCCTGTAAATACCCTTAAGAATTCTTCTTCGAAATCAAGACAATGCCAGTTTGAGCTTTAAGGTATTCTGGCTGCTCTAGAACATCGTCTTTGAACAACTTTCTATTTAAATGTGTCTTTATTTTCTCTAAAAATGTTAATTCTTATTATTTAACGATGTTTATGCATTATCGTTGTTCAAACAGACTTGTATTAATTATGTACACAACATTTCAATTATTTAACGTTATGTATAAAAAAAAATGTTTTACCAGATTAATGTTATCGTTTTATGCAAATATAGAAAAACAGTGTCCTACTCAGTAATCTGAAAAATAAGTTCATTCTCAAATCGTTTACCTGATTCAATACATCCATAATGAAATATATAAATATATAAACGTGTTTTTGTGTAAAGTAGGATTTATATTTTGTATGTGACTTTCTTATACTTTTAACGTTTCGGTAATCAACATTAAGCATTTACCACATTTGTTTTGTAAACTTATAAGTTTAATTTAACAAGCATGTTTGTATACTATCTCAAATGTGTTTTCATTCTATGCGATATTTTATAAAATTCTCCAAAGGTTGGCTTACTAACACAATTCATGAAGGTTTGTTAAAACATGGTTTAAAATGTAAGGTCCTAAATCTCTAAACAGCATAAAGTAACGACGGGTAGTAATTTAATACTTTTGCTTATTCGCGGTATTCGCGATAATAGTCAAATTTGTTAAAGATGTTTGAATATCTGAAACTATGAAGCGAACCTTAAAATGGTTGTCACGTAAAGTCATTTCTAATTCGTTTTAAAAATATTTGCGTGTTAACTTTACAAATCTATTGAAATTATTAAAAACATTATTCGATAAACATGTTAACATACAAGTATTACTTTTCCCATTGATTTGTTCACTGTTTCACTGCTAACGCCGGTCAATATGCACAATAAACGCTACCAATATTATCATTTAAATTGAACAATCACATATATTCAATTGAATAGATTATTTCAACTCTAAGGACGTGTGATTTTACTGGTCAACATTTTTATCATTTTCCATCGAAGGCTATCTGCAGTCCGTAAAGTTCACTAGCCCGTTTCATGAATTGTGCTAGTCTAAGAGTAGAATACATTCAGATACCACCAAAACTAATTAGAATCCGACATGTGTATGCCAACACAATGTTTAAGACGTATAAAAATATTGTTTAGACAACATTGCTCTTCGCTCTAGGATACGAATTGTATCCGAGACGGTTCAACTGTTGTTTTATGTACACAATATGGATCCCATTTATGTAACCAACCCTTTCAATCACTCTGTGATTGTGGTCACGAATTAAGCTGACTGGTTGATTTCTATGCGGAAATTTTTTCCATCAGACATTTCGCTACGAGGATCTCTCCAAACAATAGTATGCACATTTGGACAATGTTGATATATTTGCTTTTTGTCGATAAATACGTTTTTTTTATCTAATTTTTGACACGAAATCAGTCGAGCATTTTTCTTGATAAATGAACAAACTCGTGCCGATGTACGTTATTATTATGGAAGAAAACAAACGTCAGCTTTTAATTGAGCGCAGTTGTGTTCATATTTGAAGTTCAATAGTGTCAGTGTGCTTGCCCATCTTTAAAACAAACAATCAACGATCCTTAGTCAAGGTATTACTAAAGAAAAACAACCCGGAACAAGGATTTAGCTATTGTTTTGTTATCAGTGTTTTGTGTTTAATATATATAGCTTCTACATTTACGCGAGAAAAAAACGATTGACTATCCGTGAAATATTGATCCGCCCAATTGTATTTGACAAGAAAATAACTTTATATCATCACTTTGCCGTGACACGATTATAGTGTTATTTTGTACATTGTTTCACATATATGCAATCATAACAGACATACGTAAGGGTTTGTTTTTTCGTTATTGAAGACATTAACAGTTCAATACAATGTTTAAATTGCATAAAGTCGCTACTTTGACAGAGTATTACCAGAAATGTTGATAATATGTCATTAGAGGTAAATGCCACTATATGTATTTTTTTTTATAAATAATATGGATCCAAAATCCCATTAATTTATACGGAGCTTTTGCCGCGTTTGTTGATTTTGTATCCATATGTTGATGACTTTGTTCCATGCGTAAACATAACGTTATGCGTACCGATTTCAACTATTAATTCTCAACTTGTGAACTTCAGATGCTTTAATTGCATTGGTATTTATATAAGGAAAATGTTAAGCGAATCATATTAAAGTGACTTATGCTCATATAACGTAAGGTCATTAGACGTTTAGACTCGAAAAGGGTATTATGAATGAGACATCGAACTTGATAAGTTGTTAAACGATATATAAAGGACGTAAAATACACAACTATTTAACGATTCATAAACTAAGTTAGTTTCTTAATATATTTTTATAAATATCAATTTACTATGTATATGCATTTGTTTGTTAATTGGGAATTGTTTCAAAGTAAATGCAAACGCAAGCTCCAAAACCGGAGATAATAGCCACTGTGAAGAAAGTTGTGGTAAAGTAATGTCAGCAATTCGTTAACAAATGGATGTTGTAAAATGTAGGTGAAATAATTTCGTTTCCGCGGCTTGATAACCGTCCAAAACACATACTAAGTCTGCGTTATGGAGCCGCATATTGGCATACGCAGATGTAAGTATGCTGCTAGAACATATCGGCCAATTTCTTCTCAATGTATTTGAATACATTAAAGCCAAGTATTTTGAAGCTGACGATATTTAAAAAATATCGGATTGTTTCGTTGTTAAAAAGAATGATGTATACAACCATATTACTGAGAATTATTTGCAACATACTCCGTACTTGATTTCATTTGTATTTTTGTATTTAGACTGGAGTGTTTCATTCATAAATTTAATGGAAGAATCCAGAAATGAATTGTTTTTGTATGCGGCACGTGTCGGTGAATCATAGTAACCGTTAGAAGTTGTATAACATATTGCTTATGATGCATGTACATCATAGTTTTTGATTATGATTTCTTACAAGAGTATCATTTAAACGTTATTACTATGTGAGTCTATTGAACCCCCATTTCATTGTGGGAGCATTTTACTATCGTATACGTGATATTTTGATACATTGGCATGCGAAATATTTTATCAATATCATTAAGAAGTGTCGGTTTTTAGTTTCGAATAAGGATCGGATAATTCTCTTTAGTTGAACAAACATATTCAGTATTTTCTATTACATACGACCCGCAGTCGCTCAATAAAGCATTTAAGCACTTAATAACCGTGAAGGAATTAAGCCATGCGTCGAATGTAAATAGATCGCTATTCTTTACGGAGAAAGAAACACTCGCGAGAGTGTTTTCAGCGAAATTCATTGATGAATAATATTAACCATCATGAAATACGAAATGCGTATCGATTGCTATTCCTTTATGCGACACATATGTGGCGTAATGGAATTCATTAGCAAACCAAGTGCATGTAATGAAGTCATTTCGTTGTAAAACAGTTTTGTCACTGGACTGGATGGCATTCAGTGAGGAGTATTATTTTGTGTTTGTTTTGTCAAAGAATCACTGGATATGATTCAAGAAGATTTATTGTCATTCTGAAACCAACGACGTCACTTACGTGACTGCACAATACACTCACAATCTCATATGCTTTCTTTGTTGAAAAACATGAAGTGAAATTTGACTATTGTACTAAATTAAATCATGCTTCAGTACTTAAATAGTAAACATTCCATACTTTAGGAGTATCCCTAAAGCTACACAAAAAATAAGTTGCGTCAGGCGAAAAGGGTCTTATTTCATATACGGTCGAAGAAGCCTACCTTGTCACGCAGTCTGATCAGAAAATACCCTGTCCACTATTTTAAATTTAAATAAAATGTACGACAATATCACATGTGTATTGCAAAAGATATGTATCTGTTAATACATAATACGTTTGTATTTAGGGTATGTAATCTGAGTTTGACCTATCGCAAAAAACGACAAATACTTGTATGCTCAAATTGATCGCAACGTCAATATATTAATGTCTAGCTTGTTGACTATTGTAATTCAAATGGTGTTTACCTGTGGAATGTGCGGAATATTAAGTCGCTCATTCATATCCAAATAAATAACTGTAGTGAATGCATGTTGATATGCTGGTTACATAATTTGTAGACATCTTTAAACAAACATTATTGGATCTTTAGTGTATTAATATTAGTTTACCTAATTACGATTGCTGGTCGTGCACATAATATAATCAGTATTTGGGTACCAACGTGTACTGTTGCATATATTTGTCTGCCGAAGTCATCAACTCCAACGATTATGTTTCTTCTTCACACAACAGAACAATAATGTCAAGTAGGTGAAACAAATAAAACTGTGTTTTTCCTTATGATGCTCAAAAAACAAACTGAAATAATACGATATCAAACTGTTTCATCAGTACAAAGATGCTATGTTCTTCTGAAAGGGGGTCTATTTTTCTCAAGTTATAACCAGCATATGCATCCTTCAGAAATCTCGATTGACTCCCGTTTGGCGAATAATTTGATAGCTGATATCAATCGCATTCATGTATTAGGATATCGTATATATGAAACGTGTTCCAGAGTGAAGAAATCTGTATAGTCTTAGAAACCTGATCAAGCATACCGATTTTTGTTTGAAGCTATGACGGAAAATAATGCAATGCGCATATGTTTGATTGACCCAACGTTTCGTGTTTTGTTGTTTTTCGTTTGTGTTGATTTCAAATTGTGTTACATTATTATATTATTTGGTTCAGAGAAATACTCAAGGTAAATTGTCGGTTGTCATTTAGGGACACATGATAATTGTTTGTGCATTTTAAAGTTATTATGTAATGCTTCTGACATTGGTATAACAAGATGTGTGTTCTATCTAGACGTGTTGCTGTTTTAATTAAAATAGTGTGTATGGTAACCTATTTTGAAACATTGCATATCTAATAACATTTATATTGTTGTTAATAAAAAATACGTACTTTTATACTTAATCTTAAATCTAAAATGGACGGTAACTTTCGAAAAGAAAGTACTATAAAAAATAACTATATTTGATATTCTCTTTTGATTTTGTTTCAATATGTGTTTATTTATAATATGAATTGTTTTATTTAATTAAAGCATAATGTTAAGTTTAAGGGGTGCATCCGGATAAAGTTTCAGCCATTTATTTAAAATGTTGAAAATGTTGTTCATACTTTATTACGTTGTAAACTAGTAAAAATACTACCGTCGCATCAATTCAAATGTAACTTTCCAAAAAAGAATACTAGGATAACATCGATGGAAATTAAGATAAATAGCGCTATTAAGGCGGTGTAGAGCTGAATTTCATTTGGTTCACGTGTCTCATTCATGGATATGGTAGCGTAATAGAATACTCTAAGTAGTGTTTAATAAATAACGTGCCATGGTTTATGTGAATAGAGGTGTAACTGTATCGTGTGAGCGTTGGTATTTTTTTCGCTTTGCAAACAGGGTCAGTTATTGTATCAAAGTCGGTTATCCATGCTGTTTGTAAAAGCGTACTGTTTCGCAACTGCTGCAAAATAGTTTAATCTTTATTGCGTGATTGATGACACGAAAAGCTGGCAGAATTTCCGCGAATCTGCTTCACTATCAGGTCTTATGTTGTTTTTGGATAAAAAGTGATGGTAGCCATGAGTGACACATTACATCGTTTTGTGCGCTAAAACCCATACAATTTACACATAATTTTGAAGACATCTATAGCAATGTCCCGTAATGTCATGTTGCCATACTTCAAACCATCAGCGATTGTAATATAACTAGCTCACGATACAACGTGTAGTCTTGAAATGGTGCACACTCTTCGAAATAACGGTAGTTTATATACTGTTGTGCTTGTTTTGTGTAGCGGTCAGTAAGTGCGCAATGCTTCTGCAATGTCAATCACACGTGTGACACATGTCATGTTAAGAGTGTCACTACGTCATATGAAACGGACAGCAATCAGCAGCTTAAAGCAGGTAAACAGTTTACATAACACGATTGGTCCGATATAATTTATGTTCAACTCAGCGCACGTTGTTTGAACTCGACAAAAGTAATTTTGAATGAAATGTTAGTTTTAAACAAAATATTATTTAAAACAAATATTACATGGGGTGCCTTAATGCTCATATTTATTGCTTGTGCGATTCATAAAAAAACCCAGATGTTCTGTCATAACGGCGTGCAACATTATATCAAGCGAATATTGTTCATTGGTGGCAATGAAATACTACGACAGGCACATTGTGTTTAAACTTAAATATCATATGCACCTTTATGTTATTGTTTTATACATTGCTAATGAACCGTTTAACACACATTTTAGAAACCGCTTAAGATTGCGTATTACGTTTTGAATAGATTTTATGTTTATATATATTTGTATCATCTGTATCTAGTCTGTAACGAATATATCTTTAAGAAGAGAAGAATATATGTTTATTTTTGTTTTTTAGGAATTATACTTTAAACACGTGGAAGTTCTAAATGTAACTGAAGACCAAGTCTTGTGACTGAAATAATTCGTATTACATACATACATTAAGATAATAATATATATTATTTCAAATTATACCAAATAATTCATATGCGATAGTGGATAACACACAATCCGTTTTATATAAACGTATATTAAGGATTTTAGCACATAATTTAGATACAGATGCAATTAAAAAATTGAATACAATAATCAGTTTAAACGTTTCCATAATTTGTATTATTTGTTTTATTCTACAACTAACCCGTATTCTCCCAATGTCTTATTTGGCAAATTATTATACGGCGATACATCAACACTTATAAACTATCTCGTCCACTCCTTCAATCAATCTGCAACTGTTGTCTAAAAATCAGCTGACGGTGACATTGCAGCTCTCAAATGCGGGTAATTATTCACCGATAGACGTGCAATGCTATGATCTTTTATTTAATGAATCCGATATTATTGGCATTTAGTGTTCGCCAAAAAACTGTTGCTACGCCAGAAAGTTTCTACCTTCGATAAAGTGTTGTTCAAAAGGTTGAGCTTATTGAATCTAATTAAATTAAATCTTATTTCAATACATTTCTTCCTTTATGGTTTAAAAAGCGTGTTAATCGGTGACATATCTTAAAATTTCAAGAGCTCGTTCTCTTCAGTTAACAAGCCACTTTCACTTGTAAAAACAAATAAACATAACAATTAGCATGTTATTCTTCTAAAACGTTTATCAATGTTTAGTGCTTTAACACAAATGTAGTTCATATGTTAAGACAATAACGATCTTTGGTCAGGCGCCTATTTTGTCAATAACATTTGGTACCGCAACTCCTATAACCAAACAGCAAACTATTTTATTTCTCAAACATATTAAAACATTGAAGAGAATGTGAACCGATATAATTATCTTCAAAATCAGATTTAGTTATATCACTGATATAACACCTTATTTATCGATATCAACTTAATTTAGATCCGTGTACAAATCTTGGTTGTACCAACGAAAAAAAAATGAACAGTTTAAATAGTTTTAACACCGAATATAGGTATAGACGGTTAGTATTGTGTTAATGCTTGAGCACTTATAGTTCATAGTCTTTGGTACAGACTATTCGTTAGCGGGTTTTGTTAAAGTTCACCTTTTCTATTGAATGGTATTTCTTTACTTCCGTAATGTTTGATTTTTTTTATAAATTAAGCTTTTCTTAAAAAGATAAATTGAAACTTTCTAACACTAACCATTCCATGCATGCATCCATATATATACGGTGCTATCAGGATACACAAATCAAACGTAATGATCTCTTAAAGGGAATGGATCCATCACTGCTTATTACCATCTAATATCTCACTCTGGCAACTCGATTGACAAGCGTTTGGAGAATAATTGGTTAGCTGACACTCGCAGTATTTACGTATTCGGATATTTTATTATAGACAACATTTCCCACGCTGAAGAAATGCGTATGGTCTAAGAAAACTGATCACACGTTTACCAGATGGTTATTCGTACATCTAAGCGATTATGGGTAAAAAAGTGCAGTGTAATTACTTTTTTTTAACTCAGGCTACAATTTATTTTTGTTTTCATCACTTATGGTTTAATTAAGGTCACTAGTAGATTAGTACTTATTATTTCATTCATCTTTTGCTTTATGACAAATATGTGTGTAATTATCTAGGTCTTGTTGATTGAAACTCGTTTTTCATTAATATTTTGTCCTAGATTAGTTAATGGCAATCTAAGAAATGATATATGACGTAAATAAAATACTTACTTTTAAACTAAGTTTAAAATTCAATGGAACATGAGTCATAATAATGAGTTTTGAGTGAAACCTATCCAAAGAAGAACGGGTTTCGTTTTAAAATACTTAATTGATATATGTTATTTGATACCAATTCATTTCAAAAGTTAATAGCGTTGTCACTAAGAGTTTTTGGTTCCCACAGTTTGCACGTTAAATATGATGTTTGTCTGACGATAAAGGTATGTTGATGAATATAATTTAATTGTTCATTTGTAGGCCTGGATTACAAGATACCTAACTTTCCTTCTTTGGTATAAATCCACATGTTCTGCGACGTTTCAAAAGTAGACCTGCAAAGTATCGATGTATCAATTCCATTTACGGCTTGCTTGCAAGAAATATTGTATAAAATTGCATAGAAATTGTTTTCTCTTCTTCTGCTGCGCTGAAGTTTCACTGTATGTGTATTTGTCCGCGTAACAGAATATTCTAGTTATAATAATGTATAAATTTGGTCCAATCCTTAAAAGTATGTATATTCTAATAGCATGGATTAGTGGCGGATATCTATCTTCCGCGTTTGAGGAATGAGATCGGTAAATGCAGCAAAGTCGGCTGAACATGTTTCTTGTGAAAGCTTATTGATCTGCAACTGCAGCAAACAGTTCAATCATCATTTATAATTTACGCGATTGATGACAGGACAAACATTCTGAGAGAAAGATCTTGCGTCTGAAACTGCATTCACTACATAATGTTTAACGCTTGTATTACACGGAGAGACATAACACACCGAAGTGGGTGTCCATAATTTTTGCGGAAACAATTAAAAGGTGAATATTTGGAACATATTTTAGGAACCAAGAAATCGCTAATACGACGTTTAATGACTTACGATATAAAATAAAATATCCGGTATGTTTTAAAACACTTGACACCCGAACCGCGTATTGGAAGTGATGTTTCTCTAAAGTGGATATGTTGTGACATTAACTTCTAGAAGACACCTATATTAAACTGACATGCAAACAAATTTGAAACAAACACAGGTAGGAATTTACACTTGTTGAGGTTGATGTTTTCACTCTGTCACTTTTACTAGTTACCAAAAATTACATCAGTTTTAAATTCAAACGATATCTTGCTTCTAAATGTTTCATATTTAACACACAGCAATTAAGATATTTCAAGAAACTCGTTTTAATGTTTACAAGACAATACTCGAAACATGACCACAATATTTTTTAATAAGACATCTTAAGAAGATGCAATATTATAGTTTAAGATATGAGCACAATTCCTATACAATGTATGCAAGGGGTATTTAAAAAGAATCAAGTGTTGTTTATGATTACAAAGTTATTGATGTTATTCCAATAACTCCTGTATTGGGCCATGTTTTCTCCAATGACATTAACTTTACATTATTGCATAAACTCTATCTATAAAGCCCTCTGGCGGGGTTCAGAAACTTGGCATAAGGAGGGCTTGAAGGCGAGAAATCGTGTATTAACAAGGCGATTCACGTGCCGTTCAAGTCCTGTCATATCCATAAACTGTTCCACGCGCAGTTATTTCCCTTAAAAATGGCTGACTGGGAAGCGCGTCGACCAGTAAATTCCAAAATAATTTCTCATGTCCTACTTTGCGCGGCTGCATTTCAAATTTGCATAAATCCACTGTTTAAACACATTTTAAATTGAAAACTGCCTATCCGAAGGTAAAGCCTAGCCATTTCTGATGATGCCTGAGTGAGGCATATGTAAATACAGCCTTGAACTGTATGACGTCATATGAAAAAATCGAATTATTTTGTCGATGGCGAATGAACAAGACATATTGTTCTCAATGTTATTTTAATGTATTTTGGTATGTGTGATTTGTTTATGCAAAAATAGCGAAAACACACATTTTCTCGGACATGATCATCTGCGGGCGTTCTCAAAATCCGTTCCTGCCCTCGTGCTGAGAATAATTACCACCTTGTTAACATATTCCTGTTTGTTATGAATAATATAATTATATCCACACTGTTTGAAATAAAGCAAAAATATGCATCGTATGCAGAGAAGGCAAGCATTTAACAAATCGCCGTTTGATGACTAAGATGATACCTATCCGTTGTCCATGTGACATGTGGTTGAATCCGTTTAGAGTATCGCTTGCATTTGCTTTATGTGATTCTGAATACCAGGACATCATACAAAAAATTCACCCAACTATGAAGAGGATTGTAAATAAGTGCATCGAGTTGTAGCTAAATGAAACACGCTTAAACTGTAACTATATACATGCTTGATTATCCAACTCGTAAACGTGTTCAATAAGTCTGCGAAAGGTCACTAGAATTCAACTTACAGTGTAAATGCACCTTTGAAATGTTTGAAAATTACTATGTGTTTTGCTTCTGTCTTTTGCGACTTGCACATTTTTCGAAAGATTTCAAGTGAGTGATTGAGTCGCTTTATTTTGGTAATGTTTCAATTTGGATGTGGCGGTGGGTCCGTGGAAATTGAGATCTTAGCACTGTTCTCTCGTGGTAAGTTGCTATCTGTTTTGGAGTTTTATTTAAAACTTGTCCATAAATATTTTGTTTAATCTCCTTCACTCCTACTACTGTGTGTGGCTAAGTTTATTCATATTTTGTTCTTACGCACAAATATCAGTTTTACTTTACACTATATTCATACAGCATGAGCACGTCAACGTTGTGTTGTATTAACTACCGTGTAAATATTTCTCAGGACGTGGATGTTGTTCTACAATATTTTTGGGGACACATGACCGAGTAATTTTAACATTATTTAGTATACTTAAAAAAAGATAAACATTCGATACTATGTTAATCCCCCTAAATTCGTATGCGACATCATGTTTAAATTCCTAAGTACTGACACATTCTGTGATACATTATATGTATTGTTTATGTTTGCCCCAAAAACCATCATTTTCTACTCAACAGCTTGCTGACTATTCACATATCATTCGTTCTAAGATGTGAACCCCCTGTGCTGTTTATTGTTACCTATGATTGGGAACACATTTAAATAATTTACAAAATAATACTTTAAATAATTTCGTTTGTCAAATTGCCAAATCTTTTGTGTAGTATTTATTGTCTAGATAAAATGCATCAGTAAATTTCGCATGTGTTTTCTGCTTTGAAATGCGTAATTAAACGTCATATTATAATTGTAAATTGTTACACAGTTTACGTACAATGGTTACATTTTAAATTTTGCGAATTTCAAATCGTGCACTTTTAACTTTCGAAATCTTTCAAATGAATTGAACGGCGTATATCGTATTGTTCTTATATGAAGCGGTTTTTGTCACAGTGTTTTATCGTTTTTGTCTCTGTATATTCTGACTTCTCTAATTGTCCTCTCTTAAAAAACGTCGTCTACTAGTGACTATCATGTAGGATTATATATTCAATAAAATGACTGTGAATTTCGTGATAACGACATTTATTTTGAATAGGGAATGCTAAATTATGTTATTACTCTCCTGAATATCCATATCATGTCTGTTTTAATGATATAGTAGCTTCGATAAATGTTATTGCTAATCAATATTGACACAAAAACTATACATTTAAGATTATTTAATTGCAATTTTGCGTGCTGAAATTTCCATAGGTTCTTTGAACTGTTGGGACGTTTGCTTTTATTGGTCAACAGTGTTATCATTGACCTTATCAATCAAAGGATCCTTACAGTTAATGTGGGCCCGTACATTCAATCAGAATACTTTCAGATACGACTGAAATAATGAAGGTGTCAACACTTTGAATGCCGATACATTGTAAAAGCAGTAGATTGAGTTATGTCAAGAATGCATTAACATGAGCTCTTGGATAAGAATTGTATCAAAGACGGCTCAACCGTTATTTATTTACGCCTGTCGACCAAGTTTTTTCAACCAACCCTGCGAATGGTGTTTGTTATTGAGCTTACCCCATTATTGGTACGTGGGAATTCATCTAACATTAAGGTTTAACAAGAATTTAAACGCCGGCTGTTTTATTATCGTAATTTTAAATTGACTATTGCCATTAGATTAATTGGCGACTTTTATTCATTTATCATTGTAAATTTGACTCTTTCCGTCAAGTAAAAAACATTAAACTACCTCGACGCAATAATAATCCTTTTTCCAGTACATTGTTTCACATATGCGACCGCATTTGCAATGGTGGGTTGGTGAAGTTTGGAAGAAAAATGATATAAATTATAAACAAAATAGAAATTTAACGATTTATTTCCTGACTCTAAATGCGTGAAAGTTAGTGATGCGAATGGCAACGACTGTGTTTAATTCCATCTTGTACAGTTAAAGAATGGATCATATTCCGCAATACGTATTCGTTAAATGGTATTTGCTGAATTTATTCGAATAACGTTTGGATCCTGAAATTTATATTTCTAAACAATTATGCATAGCGGATGTAAAATCTTGCAATAATTTATCGACGGCGACGACGACGAATGCAAACGATACGGTTTGCTGTTCAATATAACTCCGCTCTCTAACAATTTATACGTAAGGCGCAGTATTGCTATAAGCCGTCTCGTTCCTTCCGAGCACACGCTATAACTTTTTTTATTGCTCCTTAATTCTAACATTTGCTATTTTCGTGGAATAACAGCCGGCTCGGATAATGTCGAATGCGCCCTTTGAGAACTTACATCAAGCGAAAAACACACTTATGTGAAGAATCAATTACTGGAGTTTCATTTTACTTATATTTCTAAAGTTTATAGTTTTACCAAATGTATTTGCGCTGTAAATACAAGTGGTTATACAATAGAGGGTATTGTTAGATGTCAACATCTTACTTAAAGGATGAACAAAAGAAATAACCAGTACTTTTAACACACAACGATAATACAACTCACACTAAATACTTTAATAATGGCTTTAAGCAATGCCAAATACAATCTTCCGTTCAACGCGAAATGTGATATTCATGTGCGTAATCTATACGAGTCTTTCAAATAATTTTATATAAATGTTTCATTTGTCTGATGCACTTTATAATGTATTATCAGTACTTGGTTTAAATGAATGGCTACTTAATAATCCAAATTACGCTTTCATTAATTTGATTTTGTTGACAAATTATTTTGTTAAGGGGGTTTGGGGGTTGTCGATTGGTAACACTCTGGTCTACCATTCCAGCGGTCGTGGGTTCAATTCCCGGCCGGGGCACTGGGAATTTCAGAAATGCTTCAAGTATTTTCCACCCATCTAGAGATGTACTGGAATGAAACCCAAGTAATTCTCGCGTGTATCGATGCTTTACACTGAGCACATAAAAGAACCAAGGGATCTATTCGCAAAGAGCTAGGGTATCGCACCCGGATTCCTTGTATCTAAATACTGCCTCTGTCTCTGCTGTCTCTTCAGCAAAACCAAAGGACCCCATTGGAAATACGTGCTTGCACTTTCATGGGTTATCCTTGACTGCACGGGCATATAAAAAATACATTTACATATAAATATTACAATCTTGGTTATTGAACTATCTTTCTTTTGATTTATAACATATGTGTAAAGTTCGCCTTTCTTCTGTTCATCATTCATCATTATTCTGCTAAGCGTAAGCTCGTGCTGAAGCGGCTGAAAATCATTTGGTTTATTTTTACATTTTGCAGAAAAACGTTTTCAAGACCGACCTTACGTTCAAGAAAACTATTCGTACATCACTGCGATAAAGGGAAAAGCTTAGTGTGCGAACGTTTTATTTACAGCAGATTGTTTTGCTTAAATCTGATTTTCTCTTCATTATTGATGTTTTTTTTCGGTGTCATTGCTTGACTAAATTCTTTTAGACTGTTATCTCTTGACAACACATTGATGTGTTCAAATACGAAACATAAACTATGATATTAAGTAAAACAACAGAAACTGCATAATTAACACATTAAGATGTTTTTAAACACAATTATTTGTCTCATCATTTTAAGCTAAGTCAAAACAAGAGAAAATCATCGCACCACATGACATGCAGATTTCTTTGTTTAGTTAAAATCAATATGCACTACGCTATTTGGGTAGTGTAGATATGCAAAGCAATTAATGTATGTTTTCATTCATGGGCATGACAGTGTTATAGAATACTCTGCGCATAATGTAATAAATAAGATCCAATAATCAACATTTTTTTGTTTCTTAAAGCGGAGGATTATATGCGGATATGTATCGTCGTGTGTGAAGACTGGATCTGTACTTGTATCAAAGTCTGCTGTTTGTGAAGGTTATTGATCCGCGACTTCGGCAAACTGGGATTGATGCCGATTCTGGAAACGCTGACAGAGAAAGATCACTGTTTGCACTGTTGAAAACTGCAAACCTCTCTCCAAATTAACAAAAAAATAAGTCTTTCGTTACGCGGAACTGAATGCGCTAGGGTATCGTACCAGAAACAAACATGATAATAAAATGGTATGACAACATAACGTTGAATCAGGTACATGTTTCAAAAAGAAATAACCAACATCATTGGAAAAATATGCACATATTACAATCATATAATGGTAAGCACATACAATCAGCAGGTAAATAAGATGCGATTGTGACAGAAACACACATACATTATATGATAATCGAATACTAATATAATATTAGTGCGATGAGTAAAAATAAAATAAAAGATTTGTTTAAAACGTACATTTTTTATTTTTCATTATTACACAATCATGAACAAATTTGTTTAAAACGTACATTTTTTATTTTTCATTATTACACAATCATGAACATATTCTACAAGAATGGTGTAATGGTAAGCTTAAGACACATTGATTAATTACTTAAAGCGGGACTGTACGATTTTTACATGTGTTAAATTTTAATATATTGATTAAATTATGTTACGATGACTCATAATAGGCAATAAAAATTATACTTTGAAGACGATTTTCATAAAATGCAGCAAAGACAAGTTAGCGCTGGTTAAAGCCGATGCCGACACTTTTACTCGTATTTGTAAGGAAACAAAATTGTGTCTTTGTGTCGTATGAACGAATCTGCACTAAAACTAAATTTAGATTCACATTGTACATGTATTTTATATATGCTGGCTTATTTGACTTCCAGTCATTTAAGCTTTCAGATTTAAATATCTGGCTTATTTCGCATTTTTCGACACATGTTCTTCTTAACTTTTATTTTAATTTATATTGAAATATATGTATACTAATTTTTAATACATTTTATAAAAATTCATAAATATTTGACAAAATCGTACAGTCCCGCTTTAACCAAATCTTAAAAACAGAATCTACAATATGTTATAATAAACTATGTTCTTTTTCCATTCATCGGGTAATTGTCATGTAATGAAGACATCTTTATACATCTTAGTAATGACAACGGTTAGAAAAAAAAACAACTGTTTATTAATGTTTATGTTCCATTATGAAAAAAAGTGTTCATGTGAGCTTATTCTTCAATAAAAGTAAATTGCATCGTAAATAAACAGCAAATTACCGTTACAGATGCGCAGACAAAGAACCAGCATTTATGACTTCTAAAAATGTTGTATCGTTAGTGTTATCGTCTGGGATGTTTTACAGCAAACGATGGACATTATAAATGTGATGTGAACTTATTCAATATCGAACGCAATGCAAACTGATTCAATATCAAATGCAATAAATACTAATTTATATCGTTTCATTGATTGAAAAGTACTTCGAAAACAATAAAAACCTCTCAAGCGTTCAGTGGCTCTACATAGAAAAGTCAGCGTTTTACCGATTGTGTTGTTTAATGGCTAAGATATTGTCTATCAAGTATGCTTGTTTTCCATGTGGAATGTGGTTGACTACTTTTTAAGTCTTGCAGGCTTGTCTAATACGTTATTCTTATAACCGGCACTTTAGTCAGTTAATGCAATTAATCCAACTCTGAAGAGGATCTAAATAAGGCGACATTTATTTTGGTTAGATGTTTAATTTTGATGTGGCAGTGGAAATGTGGATGTAAGAATTGCTATTATAGGGTTGGTTGTTATTTGTGTTGAAATTTGTTTAAAAGGTATCAATGTATTTTTATTTGGTTTCTGTTATACTCATAATTTATGTGGTATGGCAACATTGAATTATATTCTTACTTTTTATAGCACATTATTACATTAATAATGGAAATTGCTTTTATAACACATAGTAAGAACGCAAGCATAATATTATTATTAAGGAGGTTGCACAAACTCATATCGCATTGAACATGCGCATAAAGTACATTCGAAACGATACAAAAACGTGCTTACAGTATATGAAACGCTAATTAGCAATGTATATCGTCCCATCTTCGCGTGAGTGTGCGTTTTTAATGCATTGTTCGTGCATGTGACAGAAACAATGCATCCGATTTCTGCGTATTACCAGTCACTTCTTACTTGTTTTCAATCATATGACCATTTTAGGAATCACGTATGTATTGTATTAATTTGAGCCAAATGTGGCGTACTGGATCGAGTTCAACTCAAGTCCAGGTCAGTAGTTTGTTATGAGCAGTTAAATCATTCGACTTATCAGACTCAAACCGGCAATTACCTTGCGCTAATTATGGATTTATGCAAGGCAACATTGAAGTGTACTTGAAAGGCTTTAGAAGTTGTATGGCATTTATTTAAGTGTAATATAGTGTGCTTTTTTCAACGAATCGAGCAAGGATAGGTTTTCAGAAGATTTATTATCGTTATTAACATTTGAAGTCATTGACGTGATTTAATAATCAGCTTTAGTGCGTTCGTTTTATAAGTACATACGTGAAGACAACGACATTCAACGTCTCTTAATGTCATATCAATGTTTGAAATTCCGTTATTGATAGCATTGTTTATTCATTAACAAATTGAATTGAATTGTATAATATATCACACACCTAAATTGATCTGATTGACAACACATGTTCATTTACTGCAGAATTTTGGACCTTTTTATATTTTACGATCACTGTATTTCACTCATTGTGACCTTGAGTGATAAAGAGGCCATATAACAGAAAATAACATGGCCATGCGTTTGTTGTTACATCAATTAATTCGAGTGAAAATCATTAGAGAGGAGGTCTTCAATTTGCCTTTAGCTACGCTTTTACTAACTGACTGACTGCAGACTGAAGAAATTGTTGGATGATATTTTATGTTGATTATTAGCTTGGTGGTTTTATGCTATTTGCATATATGTGTAGAGAACATTTGTTTCTTAAGCGTAAAATCGCAATTCACGTGAACGAATGTTTTTTTTGGCTGTTATCAAAAGGCCTAGCGCAGTTCACACAGCGATATACTTCGATGTTATCTATTAGGTAAGCACACTTGTTGTTGTTTTTTTTTTTTGCCGTGCCAATGCAGCTAGTTTTGCCTGTTTTTAAAGTGTATTCTGTGGCAATGTAAAACGTTTTTGGAGCCTGCTACATTGTATGTGTAGTTCAATGTAAACAACATAGATATTATTTTTCATATGTAAGTCGAAAACCTATTTATATAGACTGCTGCCAGTTGCAACAAGACAATACAATTTAATTAGATCACCTCACTAGTTTATTTAACAACCTTGGTGTAGTAACTGATAGTAAATTTTGTAGATAGTAGTGTGTACTTTTGTTACATCGGAGACCAATTACTCATTGCGGTGCTATTTCAAACATGTATATGTAGATGCATGTCAAGGTTATGAATACATATTGAATACAACGTGGATGTACTATTATATACTGTAATTAGTAGTGTAAAAATCTAGTATTTCGTGACATGTACTGGTTTAAGTATATATATATATGTGTGTGTGTGTGTGTTTGTGTATAATAGTGTGTACAAGTTTACATAACTGATATTTCAAGGTTGTACCGTATTTTTCCGATATTAAAGTAGACACAACAGTGTTGGTAGTCTATACTTGAAAAAGAGTGCTTAGTACTAGTTAAAGGTAGGGCACTATGTTCCCATCTGCAGTAAGGTTGAGTCTCCGACACATTTTTGCTTAATTAACATATCAAACGTTTTTGGTTAATATTTTATGAGTAACCGACATGCATAGTGTATTTTTTTAGAAACATCAATGTAGTTTTGAACGGTACGTGGTTACCGCTTTTGTTTTTGCTATTGTATGACACGCCGACTAATATGTATGTTCTTTTTTCAGAATATTATATTTATTTAAAAACATTAAAAAAACATTATGATTGACTGCCATGAAGGCAGCATATTCCATACAAGTTTACATAATGCTCTGATTATAAAATCTCATTACATGTCATTACAATTTATTTATATTTCAATTAATTCAGCATATTTTATATTTAATTACAATACGCATAATTATCACGCTTTCATTGGTTTCTTTTTCGTATTAGGTTATATTTAAATTTTTATTAGGTAACACATGCAGAAGTGTTGTTTATTAAAATGTCAATTTCTTGATACTATGAATTTATTTTCATCTATCATGATTGTGAAAGTTGCAAAACTGACTGCGACTTGTTACATTATTGGATTTTACTTGCAATCTTGTTCAGTTTTTGCAAAGGTTAATCAAACAACGTTTTGCAACTGACTGACGCACTGATATAATAAAAAGGTTTTCCTAAAGAATGCATTTTTCATAAAGCATTTGCTATCCTGCTGCAAACGTCATTTATATTTCGATATTATCGGAAAATTCTCAATGCTGTGCGTTTCATGTTTATTTTGGATGGTTTTCACCGCCTTACAGATTTGTTAATTTATTTGCAAATTTGTAAATTGATGTTTTCGTGTTGGCTAGAACGTATGTATTTGTCCCTAGTGTATTTGATTGGCTGCTGGAAAAGTATTAAAACTAGACTGTCACTTAAAAACATCCGACGTTATTCGATCGCTGCTCCGGTGCGCGAAGAAAAATTGGAGTTTGTCTTCGTTAATTGTGTTTCTGCAATCGTAAGTCGAAGAGCCTAAGTAAGCCTGTTATTTGTGGACAAGACCCAGTTGGTCGAAAATAATCGTGCATTTACTTTCAGGAAATATAATGCACTTGGAGATAATTGTCTCACAGATACAAAACATATTGATTGAAAATTAAAGCAACTTTGTTTTATGGAGTAAACAATGTGAGTCGTAGTTTCGCAGTCAGCCTGTTATTAGTGGACTAGACGCAGTTGATTGAACATAACCGTGCATTGTTTAGATTTCATACAAGAAATATTATATATTTGGAGATAATTTACGTTTCTCATAGAGATATAACAAATTGCCGGAACGTTAAAACAACTATTGTGTGTGGAGTAAAAATTGTTAGGGAAGATATAATTAGATTCGGACGAAAACCAGAGCCTTGGGTAATTAATGAATTGGAAGTTCGGAAAGGTAAATGCTGCTGTGTTCACATATGTAATAGGTTTATAGTGTGTTGCTGTTTATATAGGGAACAGCTATGCTTAAAGTTATAAGCGTACACGTGTGAAAAAAATGTTGTTTTGTCAAGTCGTGAACAATGCAACTGTTCAAAATAATGTTTTCCATTGGGTTTGTCATGTACCTGTTTTAACATTTGTTTCTATAAATTAATAAGGAGCATTACGTATGGATTTACTTGTACTCCAACATTCGTACTTTGTTGAACATGATATGGATTCTTGAATACATGTCCATATTTGTTTATATAGGTATATATAAAATTGCATTTTTGTTCTCCGAATTAACAGTATGAAGATTGTGAATCACCGCCTGTTTATATGTGTGTGTTTGTCGTTACTGTATACTTGACCATCGAACAAAACTGTTTTTTTGATTCTCCAAAAAAAGATAATGCAAAGTTATTTTATCATTACAAACCTCACAAACGTGCGATTCTTTAATGGACAAATATACCTTGCATTACAAACTGTGAGGTAGAATATACTAAATTAAAGTGTAATGCTTGCAGTTGATTGTTGTTAAATTATTTTGGTTAATAATTAATAACAACGTAACCATTTTGTAACGTGATGAGCATAGGGGCATACGAATGCTCATTACAAATTGTACATGTATTTCTATCGAGTTCTTTGAGCGCTTACGTAATACAAGATTTGTAATACCATTCCTGATGTTATAAATTTCAAATAGTTATATAGTAATATTAATCATCTGTTGCCCATTCATATGCTAGTATTTATCTTTTATTATGAATTATGATAAATGGATAATATACCTATATTAGAGGAAGCATTTACAACTATACTTTTCTGTTTTTATTTAGTATGACATGCATGTTTTTAACGCCACAGTAATGTTACATTTCATGTAAATGGTATATACAATTAAAAATGATTTATGCCGATTCCAGAACCTTTCCTCGTGATTGTGTAAGCCTCCCACTACTGATACTAAGGTATTGCATTTTATCACGAGAACAGGTGAAGTCTGTAGCAAGGTTATTGTTTGCCATGTGCTTTAATAGTATATCAGATAACATAAATACACACACACACTTGCTGTTATGAAAGCTATACTATTTTAAGTATTATATTTTCAACGAACTCATATTCGTTATGTATTGAAAAAAACTATAACAATATTAAACCGTATTCATGTTATTTTTAGCGTCATTCCAAACTATTTTTTTTCTATGATATGGTGGCATAGACGAATTGCTTGATTTTTTAAATTGAATCTCAAAAACGCATGTTTGTATATGTATTTGTCACGTAATGAGCATTGTCACTAAATTGAATATTGGCCCGGTGAGATCAGTCGGTTTTGAGTCCAGGACTGTAGCACATGTTTCATATCGATTACATCACAAACCTGTTAACTTATATATGTGTATGTTCCATTATGATAAAACATCATTCAAGACACTCTGTCTTTAATAAAGAAAAATCAATACAAATTGCTTCGTCGATAAAGTACAGATACCAATTATAATGTGTATGTAATGGTATCGCCTTAAGTTATCAGTAGCATCATTTCCTTTTGACAGCAAACGAGGTGAATTATCGATGCGATTTAAACTGATTCATTATTGAATGTAACAATTATTGATTTATATCGTTTCATATTACGTCGAAAACTATTACGACCACTTAAACGTTTAGACGCGCTATAGCGAGGGTCACCGTTTTAACAATTGTGATGTTTTATTGCTAAGATACTACGCATCAGTTGGCTATGTTGAATGTGAACGAATACGTTTATAGTATTGCTTACGTTTTTATTATGTGATTCCTAATACAGCACATTGCAAAGGAAATTCAGCCACCTATTGAGAGGCTCTAATAAGAGAAAGGAGTTGTAGTTGAGTAGAAGACGCTTAAAATGTCAATATATAAATCCTTATTGATTCAACACTGAAACAAACTAGTACAATCAGTTTGCGACCATTTCCTAATATTCAACTGACAGTGTGATTGCGAGTGTTAAATGTTTGAAAAGTACTATGTGTTTTGATTCTGCCTTGTGTATTAAAAAAAGAATTGAACATAATTTAACGCCTTTGACTGGTTTATGATCGCAATTGAAATTGGACAGTTCACATACGATACATAGGAGACTTTTATCTCTATAAATATTGTAATTCTAATTGTAAAAGACGTGTGCCTCGTATTTGGTTCATTATTATACAAATTCGAACCTACTATATAAAGAGATTGATCACCAATCCGAGTATGGTCAAAGGAAACACCAATCTTAAACGAGGTATCAGAGTTGGTTTTGGTAATCATCCTTAGTGCCTGACGAAGATCTTGTTTTGAAACAAATGCCCCGACATTGACAATTTACATATTTGGGAAAGCATCAAACTTCCTTGACGCTATTGTTTTTTTTCAGTATATTGTTCCACATATGCGACAGTATTTACAAATATTTACCTCTTTTCGTAATATTGGTTTCTGGAGTCATACAAAGTTCACCAAACGGTGCAAATTATACATATCTGCTTGATTGACGACGGGATGCCGGAAAGTTTCAAATATAAAGCACTTTAAGAAATGTTGTGCTTTTTTATATCGTTTCATATAACATGAAACACGACTGATTTACCCAATGATGTGTTACTGTATTATCTGTTTTACCTAAGGAAAGAATTATATAGTGTATAAAAATTGCATCAATGGGGCAAAACTCATATCCTGTTCTAAACGACAACGCCCATTTGTATGGGCTATTCATTGTAGCTGGCCAAATTTTGAACACAAGTGATATAAATTATAAATGCAATATAAATTAAATGAAATATTTCCTTACTCTTAAGGCCTCAATGTACGTGATAAGAATAGCAACGACTATGTTACATTACATCTAGCATAGTTGAAGAATGGACCGTATTACACAATATTTATTTGTTAACTGTTTTTTTCCGGAATATCTTTCAATTAAATTTGGTTCTTAAAATTATTATTGGTAAGCAATTATGTTGAACAATTATATATCGACGGCGATTAATTCAAACGGTACGGAGTAATGGACAATAAAACAACGTTCTCTAACAGTCTAAAGGTGTGGCGAAGTATTGTTATTTAGCCCCCGCGTTTCGCTCTAACAAAAACTATTACTACTGTATTGCTCATTGATTTTAACATTTGCCATTTTCGTCGAACAACAGCCAGCATGGGTTTTTTCAATTGAGCCCTTTGATTATTTACATAAACAGAAAAACAACGTTTCGGCAATACCTTATTGAAACATCATTTATTAGATTTTCATAATACTCATTTTTTTTAAATTGTATCGTTTTTACAAAGTGTGTTTCCGCTGTAAATACAAGTGATAATATTATAGAGGCATTGTAAGATTTCAACATCTTAATTTAAGGATGGTCAAATTAATGACCACTACTTTCAACAAACAATTATTATATAACTCGCACAAGATACTTCAATAATACCTATAAGCAATGCCAAGTATAATGTGTCCTTACACTAGTTGTAGTTTTTAATATATTTTGTTTTATTTTATTTTGATGCACTTCATTGTGTATTACCATTATTAATGGAATGAAATGAGATGTTGTTAACTAAAGCAAATATCGCTTTTAATAATTTGATTTCGTTGACACATTTTTTATACGAATATCACACTCATTGGTTGATTATTTGAGTATCTCCTAATTTCTGCAAAATTCAAACGCATGTGTAAATTTCGCTTTTCTTCATTTGGCAAATGTGAGTTGATTTAAACAAATGTATTTGCCAAAATCTGTTTAAACAATGAAATTTTTCTACTGTAATTTTATCATTCAATTTTTTTCCGCAGTTGCTAAGTGATGATCACCGTGAAGACTTATTATCGATGAGTATACAGATTGCATAAAAGGTGAATTGTCATACACATCTTGTTCGGTATTAGAAATGGTATTTGATACACGTTTGCGATGGTAATCACAGTTTGTAAACGAAACTAATGTTGCTAAAAATTCAAACAGTTTGTGCGAAACACAATATGCGGCAACATATTCGTTAGTTTTACTTCGTGCACAAAGGTAAACAAATAAGAACTAATAACATCACAGCGCCAGACCCGGAAATAATGATGGGGAAAGATATGGTACAATGTTTGAAGCAGTTTCTGAACAAATTTATTTTATGTTTACTACATTGTTGTTGTTTGTTGCTCTTCTCTTTTTGAAGACGTGCCAAAGCAAACACTCTTTGTTATGGCGGCACAATAAGTTGTACATATGTTAAAGTATGATGTTAGAAGGAAGGTAATCAAAATTAGAAACAGTGTTATCGTCGTCTCTAATTAACATTGGCATTCATGGTTAAACCGTGTCGGCATGTTCTTCGTATTAATTATCGTTTATTGCAAAATACCAAAATGGTGTCTTTCTTAATATGATTATAACAAGTGTGCACAGCACATAACACGAATACTAGAGTCACGGTATCTTGTTTTCGTTACATTGTTATGTTTCGCTGTACGACGTAAAACAGTTGTTCAGCCTTGTCTACCTTACAAGTAACGATCAAATTCGATTGCTAGAAACCGTTTGATTTCAGCTGTAAGCTTAACTGAATAGCATCGACAATAGCTAACATTAAACATAGTCTTTTTGAAAGTAGTTTGATTTTTTTTAAATAGGGTATTTAGTATTCATATCATTCCTAAAATGCGCTTGTAATAATTATATTTCAAAAAAAAAAGTTTTAGAAAGTTAAAACTTGCATATAATTTGATTAATATGATTAATAAATGTATTTCAAGTTCACGCCAGTTTTTTTTAAACTATGCAGGTGACCCTCGTAAATCTCTTTCAATAGCAAGTATTCATTAAATGCAAATGTATTGTCGACAAAAGAGATGTATTCAATTAAGTCAGATTGTTTTCCAAAGCGTTCGTCTCATGATAAAAACCGGGCTACGTAATACAATGAAATAAAACACGGACTCATTGTCAAACTGCTAGCAATATGCGTACTTTGTTACAGAATCTATGGATTGGACAACCAATGATATGGGTTTCTCCTTCGTGTAGCTTTTTAAGTATAACATTCCGAACATAAAACGTAAATATGTTTACTGGAAGCATCTTAAAAAAAATTAATCAAGTACAAAAACAAAGTATATAATAGTCTATCAGCCAGATGGGTTGGGGTGTACCACTCAGGCGGGCAAAACAACANATCATGTATAAATGTATTTCAAGTTCACGCCATTTTTTTTTTTTAAACTATGCGTGTGACCCTCGTAAATCTCTTTCAATAGCAAGTATTCATTAAATGCAAATGTATTGTCGACAAAAGAGATGTATTCAATTAAGTCAGATTGTTTTCCAAAGCGTTCGTCTCATGATAAAAACCGGGCTACGTAATGCAATGAAATAAAACACGAACTCATTGTCAAAATGCTAGCAATATGCGTACTTTGTTACAGAATCTATGGATTGGACAACCAATGATATGGGTTTCTCCTTCTTGTAGCTTTTTTTAAGTATAATATTCCGAATATAAAACGTAAATATGATTACTGGAAGCATCTTAAAGAAAATCAATCAAGTACAAAAACAAAGTATATAAGAGCCTATTTTACTCTTTCGTGGAGGATACTCTCCTTAGATATTAAAAAAAAAAAAAAATAACGGCTATTTATAATGTTTGTAAATTGCTTTCAACATACAAAATAATTGTTTTGTTTTATTCTTTTTTTACACTTACGTTGATTATTAAGCTCGAACAAGTTTGAGAGTGAAGTGACATGTAATTAGTATCAATCTGGGCCTTGTGATATGCAGTAATATTATTAAGAAATGGTCCCATGTCGTGCACACGTATCATAATTATGCATTACTTTGCTTACCGTTGGCTCGTTCGGACGCGGTTGAATATTTACTTGTTTTGTATGTACATTGTTGCAGTAAATAGTTCTCAGTCTATCAACATCAATTCAATTGTTATAGATGATTAACCGACGATTGAAAGTGTTTAAAAAATCTTTTGTAGTGATAATACTCACAATTTTGAGAGAAATGAGTATAGGACTTTTGTCTACAATGAAAAAAGATTGTATTGTTGTAATGGAGATCATTAGAGCCCAATGTTTGTGTTGTAGTAGACAGTTTAGGGACTCGTCTGCGCAAACTCAATCAGTCAGTAACCGTGTACCGGCCACTGATGTGGCGCTGAACTGATGTGTTGTGTAAGGTTTTGGAAGTTGCATGGCATCCAGTAAAAAGTATTATGATGTTTTGTTTTTGTACAAGTCAAGAAATAAATATATGTAAAAAAAAAATATAGTATCGTACTGAAACGCAAAATGTTCTGAGGAATCAAACCGAATGTTCCTGATTTTTTTTTGTAAATCCAAGCAGTAGCAGGAAAAGTTCAGTTTGCATATGCATTATTTAAAATACCTTATCTTTTTTATATTTGATTTGGTTTAATTACTTATGGTTTTATTTGGGTCATAACTACATTCATTACGTCATCTCATGACATGAACTTGATGTTTTCAATAACATAAATAAAACTAAAAAGATATATAAGTAAAACTACAGAAACTTCTTTAAAATGAAAAGATTAAGAAGTTTATATATACAATTTTTCATTATCAATTGTTTTAAACTTGTTTTAATCCGTTTTATTTAAAAATAAGAAAAACACATCATTGCATCAAATGAACATTAAACACATTTCCTTGTCTCGTGTAATGCATTATGTTATGCGCTGTTTGGGTAGTGTAGATATGCAGAGAAATCGATGTATCTTTTTCATTCATGGGCATGGCAGTGTAATACAATACTCTTCGAGGCGTGTAATGAATAACGTCCACTTATTCATATAACAACCGTTATATTCTGGTAGCGGTGTGTTAAAGGCGGATATGTATCGTCGCTTTTGGTGACTGGGATCTGTGTTTGTATGAAAGTCTGCTGTTTGTGAAAGCTTATTGATCCGCGACTGTAGCAAACAGTTCAACCACCATTGTGCGATTGATGACCGGAAAAGCTGGCAGAGAATTATTGTGACTGGAGCTTACTACACTACATTATGTTTAACGGTGTCTTGGATAAAAAAAAATGGTTTAACACGGTAGAAAAATATATCTCCTTATTGTAATACATTTGAAAATCCTAGGGCTTGTTTTATGTGATATTGTTCAAGTGTGGATTGTGTGGGACCTTAACTTTTAGAGGTAATCTTTATTAAATTGGCGTACAAACAAATTTAAAACATTTGCGGGTAAGAAGTAGAAGATTATGTTATAGAGAGTGGGTTTTCATGTTGTTGCTTGACATCTAACGAGAATTTACACTTTTTGTATAAATATTAAATACATATATTATCTATTTCTATTAACTTTTTATATAAGACAGAACAAAACAACGCAATGATAACAACATTTATTTTTAACATGATAATAATTAGAAAAGAAACGCATTTTTTTCAATAACGTCCTAATTATATTTGTTTTGGTTGTTGTTTTGGCTTGATTTTTCGCCGTTTTCAACAGTATCTCAGTCGCATACTGTTGAAAATGGCAAAAAAAAAACAAGTAAGACAAAAATAACTCAAAACAAACGAATCAAATGTAACAACGCAATACTATGATTTGTTTTTTGTCTACACGATCGATACACTGTATTCATGGAGTATTTAATAGGATGATAAAGTTGTGTTTCTTATTAATAAGAATGTCAATACATTAATTTCTACAAACGTTCATTTTTTATACCAATTTCCTAAATTTTCTTGCCAACACATTTTAAACTATCATTGGACTAGCAAATTCAATAATAGATAATTGATCGTAAGGTAAACAGTTAGAACCTTTTGAAAGTGGTTATTTTGAAAATAGTAAGCAATAGTGACTAAAACTAGGTATAGTATTGCTTGCAAAAAATAAATTTGAAATATTGGGAGCTATAATATGTTAAAATTACTATCACATAATGGTAGGCACATACTCAAGATAAGTACATACTAAGCGATTGTGACTGAAACACACACACTCTCTGGGACTATTAGTATATTATTCATGAAATAAACTGAGTAAAATAATGCAAAAAAAAGACAATTTGATTAAACGTTTATATTGTTAATATTATTATTACACAATCACAAACATTAAGAAATGGGCAAATAGTCAGCTTTTGGCAGATTTCTTACTTTTAAAAATACTGCTCTAAAACGTCAGTTTAATTTATTGTAAAATATTTGCTTTGTTCCTGTCACGGGGCTATTTTGATGTCCACAATAAATATGTATAAATCTGAATAATGTCAACAGTTACAAAGCAACTCAGTTTCTTTTATACCGAATGATAAAATATGACATTTCTGCAGTGAAATAACAGCAGAAACAAAAAATTGTTCTTTTCACCGGTGAAAAGATTTTTTTTTCAGAATTCCTTTTTCTATGTTTAGATTATCATATCAAGATGTACTACCCTTTTTTATATCCTTGTTTATATTTTTTCTATGATCACGAGTGAAATAAAATCGATATTCCACCGAATCCAACAAATTTCTTTTAATTTTATGCTTTTTTTACCGTTTATTTGCATTGTAAAAGAGTTTAACTGAAGAATTTCCTTGGAAAAATGACGTCATTTCGTCAAGAAAATGACGTTATTTCGTCAACAAAATGACGTCATTTCAATGTATCGAGGCGCGCCACGGGAAAGAGTGTCACTTTCAAGCAAAAGGGAAAGTATTTTTAATTATTTTCTTGAAAAAGGGGCATAAAAGAAACAGAAAATGTGTTCATGTCAGTGTAAGATCGTTTGTTATGTCACTCGCGCCACTCGGGAAAATATATGTTCTATGATCACTCGTGAAATGACAAACGATCTTACACTGACATGAACAAGTATCCTCTATTTCTTAATGTTAATTAATTAATTAATAAACTGCAGATAACCGTTACAAATGCGCACATAAAAGCCAGCATGACTGACTACCAATACCATTGTGTCTTTAGGTCTATCGCATTGGTTTATCGGTGTCATCATTTTCTTTTGACAGAAACCGGAGTAAATTATTAATGCGGTGTAACTGAATCCTTATTAAATGCAATTACTATTATTTCATAGCGTTTCATTGATTGAAAATTGCATTTAAAACAATAACGAATTATTAAACGTGAAGTCGCTCTTCAAAGAGCCTCAGCGTTTTACCGATTGTGCTATTTAATGGATAAGATTGGGTCTATCCGTAGTCCTTTTTTACGTGGAAATTGTTTGAATACGTTTAGAGTCGATCAGGCT
>VMBQ01000468.1:255513-287499 GCA_007657795.1 Dreissena rostriformis | reverse complement strand
GAAACATAGATTTAACGAGATACTAACTGCTCGTTTTTATCTTTTGCTTCACAATTTATTCCATTTAATTTTACGCAACGATATCTATTCATACGACACACGAACACTTACATAGTACATAAAAATGTGTTGAATATATATTGTCCCACAAAAAAAGAGCATTTTGTATCTTGTTAAATCTATGTTACCAGGCCACATTTAGCGTGTAAATTGTGGCTATTGCTATAAGGAACACTGATCTTTTATGGGTTAACTTTATATTACGAAATAGTTTACGAAATATTCGTTGATTTTGAGTGTTAATAGGACTTAAAATACCATTTTTTTTTTGTATTTAATGTAGCCCAAATGCATTACTTTTTAATAAAGTTTCTCTCCTACAGTAATTATTCAGCCGGCAATAACGTAGAAAAATAGGTTAGTGTTGATTATAGATAAGGTTTATCATGCGAGGCTTAGAAAACAAAAAGCACGAGCCTTGGCACTTTTTATTCATTAAACCTTTTTATTTAAACAAAATTAGGTCAACTGGATAATTTTGCTTGATTTATGACTTCATTTTGTCGAAACAATGACGTCATTTCGTGCCGTGGTTTATAGCAGAATCAACGGGGCTTTAATTAACCGAATTAGCTGTAAAAGTGGGATAAAATCAATAAAATGTGAACTAAACTGACTTTAAAATGATTTTTTAAGGCATCCTGTCTAGTAGGATTAAACTTTAATTATGGGGCGCACTTAATGATGGCAGATACCATCCACACATTGTCAAATATTCATGTACTATTTTATCATAATTGAAACACTGCGTTAGGGAATGTTATTATGGGTATTAATTATACTTAAACTGATTATTCGACATTTATAATTTCATGTGACCTTGACCTTTGACCAATTGATCGCAAACTAGATAGGCCTATTCGCCCCCTCTCAAGTAACAGTCATATTAATTAAATGGTTGAATTTAAAGCATTTCTCAATTATAGTATGAAAAAACATAGATACAACCGACCGATTACCTACGTAAGGACAGATGCGATGTAATGAACACAACAAGCAGGGAAAAGCAAATAATCCCCGTCACTTCGGTAATTTATAATGAACCAATTTCTCTTTTTCAGCAACAAACAAGCTGTGTATGGCCAAATTTGACCTAAGACCTCTTAATGTAACTTGACCTTTGGGGCGAATGTCACGCGCGAAAAACGCCGTGTACTCGTGAGTCATTTGTGGTAAGTTATTTCAAAATATCGAATTGAAATGAATGACAAAGTTTTTGTCCAGACAACTGGTTTGATGGTAATAGACATATGACCTCTAAGTGTGACCATTACATCTGATTTAATGAGATGGTTTATACACTTGACACGCCGTCCCCTAATGGTGGTTATTTTTTTTTTATTTTTTTTTAAGTTTTTTTAAAATATTTCATAAAGAATGAAACAAATTTGTCCGGGACATCTGTTTTATGACCATAGTTGACCTTTTACTCATACGTGTGACCTTTACCTTTGAATAAGAGAGACGGGTGTGACACGCGGCACGTTGTGCTTTACTTTTGTTAGTTTAAAATCCATCAATATAGGCAAAGGTATGACGGAGCAAGAAATTTATATGCGGTTTCATTGCCAAATTTGACATTAGACTTCAAATTGAAAATTGACGTTTAAAGTAGGGAGTTACGCGACACATATTCTAATACTGGTTAGCATTTGTTACACATTATGTTAATATCAATCGATATATTGCAATTTTTGACTGAGACAGATTTTGTTAATTTGACCAAATTTTACATTTTGCCTCTAATAATGAACTTAACCTTTGAAGTAGGAAAACGGTTATTTACGTGGCAAGTAGTCTTATGATGGTCAACACTTGTGCCACTTTAACCTAAAATCTATAAATATATGGGCACATTATGATGAGACAGGTATATTGGGACGGACATGCAGACGAAACGTATATCTACAGAATGTATATAACGTGTTCCAATCGTTTTGAACATGAACAGTATAAAATGCCATTCGTACAGAAAACAACATTGATCTGTGAAATAAAGGCTTTTCATAAGACCTTAAATTTCGGATATTCGTATTGAATTCAAATGTATATTTCGGGTACAACAGCAGAGCTCAATAGACCATTACAAAGTAGGGTGCATATACTCATCAAAACATCTCAGAGAACATATTCTTGAAACAAATATTTACATATATACATAATATTTACAGAAGAATACTTATTTTGATCTCGCACTGAGCATTCTCATCGACTGGTACGAAACAAAATGCTTTAGGCATTCAAGTCACCAAAAAGCCGTTTCCCACAGCATAATAATCGTCAATCAGCTGGAATTGCCAATCAAGTCACCAATTGATAAATGATGCGGGCGCTTGTAATCTCTTTGGAAAACACGTAAATCAAATTTCAAATTAGCTCTTATTTTATACATTTTAATAACTGAAAAGGGATTGAAGACATATCAGTAATTGACATTTAAAAGCCAACGACTACAGCAGATAGATTAAGTAAACATCGCATGTGTCAATGGTTGGTCAAAATGCGAAACACAAAGATCCTTTCGCACTCTACATTACTTTAAATGAAGCTGTGTGTTATTCGTTGTTACTTGTAGGATATATGTCACTGTTGGCGTGGTTGGGATATATTAAGTGTCAGATAGTACAATCTCTAAATACTTGCAGTGACTTTAAAGTTCTACTGTTTGTATGTATCGTCGTGGTAATTTAGAAATTTAAAATATATGATACAGAATAATTATTTTCATGACTGTTATGGTGCAACATTTAATACGCGCTGTTTCTGGTTTGACATGATGATAACAATGTTTTTTTGTGTACGATAGTGTCATTTTAATTTCAGAAAAATGCAAAGCTTTAACAAAGCAATGAACTTATTTCTATTAACCTCAAACCTGTATTGCTCATAACCTGCATACCTTTATTGCTATCAACCTTTATACCCTTATTCGAATCAACCAACATAACTCTTGTTCTATTTACCTACATACATTTGTTGCAATCAACCTCCATACCATTATTACTATAAACCCGCATACCTTTGTTGCAATCAACCTGCATACCTTTGTTGCAATACACCTATATCATTTTATTGCTATCAATCTTCATAGCCTTAGTGTTATCAACCATCATACCTTTATTTTTATGAGCCTGCATACTTTCATTAAAATCTAAATTCATACCTTTATTGCTATCACCCTGCATATCTTAATTGCTATCAACCTTCATACCCTTATTTCAATAAACCTACATCACTTTATTCACTTATTGCTATCAACCTGCATACCATTATTGCTATCACCCTGCATACCTTCGTTGCTATCAACCATCATACCTTCATTCCTATCACCCTGCATACCTTAATTGCTATCATCATACATACATTCATTGCTATCATCATGCATACCTTAATTACTATCAACCTTCATACCCTTATTACAATAAACCCCCATAACGCAATTGCTATCAACCTGCATACCTGTATTGCTATCAATCTTCATTGACTTATTGCAATAAACCTACATACCTGTATTGTTATTAACCTGCATGTCTTTTTTGCTTTCAAGCTGCATACATATATTGCTCTCATCTACATACATCGATTGATGTCATTCTTTAGAACTTTATTGCCATCAATCCACATACCTTTATTGCTTTCAACCCACACATCTGTTTGTCATCAACCTACATCAAAAGCTATGGTATCAAACATAATAAATAATGTTCAACATAATTGCAGATGTTTCGATCGTGTATTTATTAGTTAATATTATGATCACAATAACATGGCGCTATTTTTTAGAAACAGTCAACATTAAATGTAATAATTCACATGATATAACGTAACATAGGGGCAGTTACTATTTCAACGTATAATTAGCCAAGCTTTGTTTTCGATCACGGGAAAGAACTGTTTGCACCTAACAATTTTTTGTTGTGTGCTGGCTACAGCACGAAATGAATATTTGAGTGTTGACTGAAATAACAAATAAAGATGATCTGCAGGATATGGGCATCGGAAACATGAAAAATGAAACATCTTTAAATTAATGGCACAATACATTTAATCGAACATCAGCTCAATATTAAAAAAAAAAGTTTTGCATTTGATTAAAAAATATATGAATTTATTTATTAGAAATGAGTGTTATTGTGTGTGTTTGTTTTCCAAATAAAAGAAATCCATATTCATTTTTGGAATGGTCCTTTTAGTTTGGTCCAGTCTGAAATCAAATAGACATGGCTGTTCTTACACAGAGATTTTTAATAAATTTAAAAAAATCTCTCAAGTGATAATAAATGTTACTTTAAACCTTAATACATTCTGGTTTGATGGGAATTTTGAAGTATGACATCACTCAGTATTTTTGTGGAATTAGTTTACTCATTATATAAGTGTTCAAACAACATTAGTTTAAAAATCAATCACCGCCAAATCACTAGTAACCAAATATTTATGAAACATTTATTAGCGTGTGATTAGTTTCCCGATGGTTTGGATATATTAGTTTCATATTTTCCAAATTAAAAGCGTATTTCAAAATTTATTATAAAGTTTGAATTGTTGATTTGATTTGAATACAAAGTACATATGGCTAATAAAGGTCAAGAAACATCAGTGATTAACAACTATTACAATCAGTGGTTTTTTCGTAACGTATTAGTTTGTCTTTAATTTAGTAAACAACAGGGGCAATTCAGAACAACAGAATGCGAGCGAACACAACACGTGAAAAGAAAGCAGAGAATGGAAGCTGTTGGTAAACATTATATAAATATACCCGAATTTCGATTTATAGTATAGCTTATAAAGGTGTTGTAAGCTTTAATTGCTAATGTATCCTAAAAGCGATTACATAAAATGACATAAACATAATAAGATAAAATGTCATATAAACCTCTGAATGGAAAAACGATGCATGCAATTTACATGTTTATGAGACTGTATTGAGCCATAATAAAATTTAACGTTCCCGCGACATTAAAGTCAATCAACATGAACCAAGATAACAACATGTAAGGGATACACTCCCACAGAGCAGGAAGACAAGAACTAATAAAACACGGTAATAAAATAAATGTTTTTACTGTTTACAGTTATCGAATAAAGATTGACAAGCGGGTGGTAGGCAATTATGCATCTTGCGATTTCAGACTAGTATCATTAAATCGATTTACCTTAATTTCTGAGAACAGTGTAATAAATCGTTACGAACATTTGTGTTTTATTGTTCTTTTAACGTCGTATTTAAATGTTGGTATCGATTACAATACACAAAATATAATAAGGGAAGAACTGAATAACCATTAACTGATGAATATATTTACGTGTTTACACTCATTTTATTTTAATTAAGGCAATATTTTAATAAATGCTCAACTTAAACCTCTTTGTTCGAAATACGTTGACAAATTGTATTATGATTCGCTCTGTGTTATACTTTACAAATATTTCAATCTCAGCTTATATGCGTAATCCGGACTTATAACTGATTTGTCACTGTCATAAAGACTCATTTGGTAGGACATTAACTTACATTTAAACATATAATGTGTATGATATCTCTATAAATGACACACTTATAAGTAAATTATGATTTTGTATGTAAAAATGAGGCACAATAGTTGAAGCAAAAACAATGTTGAATAGCATGACAATGAGTGTAATATACAACGGAAGTATTATCTGAGCATGTTTGTCATATTTATAGTCTTCTCATAATCATCAGACTAAGAAAAGTTTCATCATATTTCATAAAACGCTTCAATTTTCTCTTTAGTTCACTGCTTACTAGCCGTCATGTTTGCCCATGAACCATATAACTAATAATCAAATGTCATTACGAGAAATAAGAGCCTGCTGACGAATAATTGAATTTGAAGCTAAAATCATGTATTCTGAATGCGAATTATGCAGGTATGTTTGTCGCTTTGTCGCAGAAGAAATTCGTGTGTAATTGGAGACACATGGTTATTTGCAAAATACTGACGAATATCAGGTGACATGTGTCATTTCAACAAAGACACTGTCATACAAAAATAATAACAAATTCATCCAAGAACCTAATGAGAAGCGGAACACGAAAAATGAAGTCCATAAACTTTGCTTATGTGGGTTAACTGTGATGATAATGACTGTACGAAAACAAGATGATACTGTTGGTATTTTTTTTAATTTAATTTATCTATCATAAATGACTGCAAACAGCTGTGTCCGTTATGTTGAAAACGACAAGACAATTAATGATTTATTTATAAACAAATCAAATAAATTTAGTATGCACTATCGACGGCGCTATTTGCCAATGTCGCACAGCCCACCTCATATCCTCAATGTGTATTGAAGTAACTTTAGAAGATTTCGTACAAAAGTATGCTATCTTAATAGCCATTGGTGTGGTCATGTTCGCATAACTGAACATGATGCAAAAGCAAGTTGTTTCTTAAACGAAGCTTCCCAGTACTATTTCGCTTAAACATCTAACCGATACATACACACAAACAACGCCTTTAAATAGGCCAAATAGTAACGTTGCGGTCATGTGTATTTAAAGTTTGTCATCAATAAGTTTTTCATCACTTTGCAAATGTGGTCTGGAGTGGACGCTAAAACTATACAAATGCACACTGTTTTATTTCATAAAAAAATTAAAACATAAAAGGAAGGAAAATGTGTTAGTTATTTTCATAAAGAGTACATTTTCTTTCGATTAATAAATATGCATATAGGTATATGTTCAGATTCTTTTAGCGAACATTTTAAATAGTTTTGATCAATTTTAACAAAAACGTCTTTAGATTCACACATAAATTCGTTTTGGAATAAGCTTTGTTTCGGTCCATTTTGTTTTGAAAAAACGAACATGCACGGATAACGGTGAAAAAAAGTCTCATAGATTATATGGTGAACAAGGCCGGACTGTCATGGGACCATTTCGACCGTTTTGCCCGATTACCCTCTGCGCCAATCTATGCTACTAGAACGTGCAGTACCAGATTCCTTTGAGAACAGTTCGTTAATAACTCTCGGAGGTTTCATCTGCGTTGTTTGTACAGATGGAATCATCTCAAACTAACTTATTTAGGTAAGTATAACAGTGTTTGTATTTATAAGCACTACAACTGTGATAATATTATTTGTGCCACATTTGATTATATTGAAGCTGGTGGAATTTCGGGGATTCATTAAACCAATGCCTTGGTATAAGATGAAGAGGCTGTACCTGTAAGCGAATCAGATAAATAGATAGGGTAGTCTCAGTATAAATAATACATGTTTGTTTGCATTATTGCTTGTATTTTGAGAAAAATGCACATGTACATGTAATCAGTAAACTCAGCAAAAACACTATACAAAATGAAAACACTTAAATAAGTCTGACTTCTTCGTGGTCATGTATGTCAAAATGTGTCAATTATCCAAGCTTCTCGATCTGTTACCAGCATGCAGCATTATAAGATGGCAATGCTCTGATACGTCTGGTTTATGTAGGGCTGACATAAACGGTCCCAAATGATGCCGGTAATGGATAGTTTACCATGCCAACTTTCTGAATTGGGAAATCAACAAATTGAGCATGACCATATCTCCATACACCACTCACAATAGAGATCGGAACATCGACTCGGTTATTCTTGCTCATTATGAAAACGTCTATAAAATCACAGTATTCCTGTATATAACGCTTATTATTGTTTTATATGTATCTTAGATAACGTTCTAAAACGCACATTTAGAAATACATATTCTAGGTTAAAGTTAAAACAATATGTATCTTATCTTATATGCATGTAGACATAACAAGGATAAGCATAGCTTGTAAATTTGGCAATGTTACACAGCTCAAATATCAATTAGATATCGATTAATCAGAATTGAAAAATGATCAAATAGCTGCATCAAATAAAATGCGTTGACATAACACCATTAATGTATAAAGTGTGAAATATTTTAGAAGGAAACGTATGGCTTATTCTAGGTCTCTGTTCTGTCATCGTGGGTGTAGACGAGATGCTGTGACGTTTTCTCGTAATGTCAAAGAGATAACTCAATGAATTAAATAGACTTGGTGCAAAAAGTTTAATACACAAACTAACATTGTGCAAGAAGTTATAGTAAAATAATCAGGTACATCGTATACATAATTTAGAAAAGTAGAGTATTATGATAATGGAGCCTAAAGTGGTATATTTTTTCCATAGAATTGCAAAGAGATGGATAAACTAATCTTAAAGCACAAAAAAGGACAATTAAAACAGACCGTATCTCGACAGGGCAACGGTAAATACTAAAGATGTGTAACTTCAACGTACACATCTATGACTGTCACGAATTTGGTTTAAACAGTATTTATTATGATACTTTGAACATGACATGTGAGTTACATTTATACAATAATGGATTAGAAAAAAAGTTACTAAAAACTTATATGAATTCTTCTCCATCTTCTGTCACGAATTTATGACTCTACATATATGGGAACTGCTAAATTATTCTAATTGTTTTTTTTTCTTTCTTTAAGACTGTAGAAAAGTAGTTGCACTTAAATGGATAATATCGAAGTTATTTACAATCATTATAAGTGGATAATGATGTGAAAATATATTGTATATGGTATATATCGCAGTGCACAATTGCTAACAATGTATTTTTTTGGTATACATAGTAAATTACTAAAAAATATTTCAAATATGTATTATTGTTTAAAACATTGTGTCAAATCGCGAATAACATATTCTGAATACGTTTGTTGTGCTTTCTTTCGAAGTCACATGCAAGTAATGGCTCTGATTCTGTTTGCACTGTGTGGAAGATTGGAAACTAGTTAACAAGATAGCAAACTGCCGCGCTTAAATATAGATGAAATAATTGTAATGTTATTGTTAGTTGGATAGGACATGGTAATTTTAGGTAAATCACCTGCAGAAGTACATACACGTTTTCTATTAAAAATAACAGAGTAAATGAATATTAAAAGTTGTCATTACTGGTTTGAAATTATTCTTTTATACTACTTTATAGAATGCGTGTTTGTTTGTTGAAAAGGTATTGTTGGTAGTATTATGCAAACTATGGTATCGTTTGTTGTAAAAAAAAAATTAGGATAAATTTGTGTAAAATATGATGTTTCGAATGTGTTACCGACAAAATATATATAATCAATATTATAATATTTAACAATTAATAGCTTATCTGTACTGCCTATGAAAAAAAATACTAATTTAAATCGCTGTTGTTTTTATAATCTTTTTCAATGAGAATTCCTCGGTAACCATAAAAGTCAATATTGAAAATAATAGAATTCATGATGGAAGTTTAATAGATGAATTCAAAAGAGGTTATGCTTCTATTAATACGCATTAATATATATAACTTTTTCCATGCTTAAATATTGGTTATCATTAATTTGTTTCTAGCAATATAGTCGTTTAATTTTGACGTTGTTCATGTATGTGTTTGAATATTACTGTATTTATAATATAGTTTCATACAATTCACACAAAATACATACATTAACTACTTGCTGCAAGAGCCTTTAATACAGGGTTAAAATAAGGTAGAGTGTTGAATGACAACTCAAAGAAATAAATGCCAATATGAAGATCCTATGGCATTGTGCTATTCCAAATTGTTGTGATCTTGAGATGTACGTTGTCTTATTGGAACTTTTGATACATAGCAAACGGCCCGATTCGTAGTGTTGGTTAAACATTACGTTTCGATAAATTACTCGCAATCAGCTATCGGGCCATACATTTATAGCCATGCAACAATAATTATTGCTCTTATNCAGACCCTTTGGAATAGTGTACGCAAATCAGCAATTTATCATGGCAGCGAACAGTTTCCACGACGAGCATTCATCACGAACACAATATGTTAAATTTTAAATAACATCCGAATTTACAGCGAGCGTTCAGATATTGTGAACAGATTGGTTTTATCTTTGAAACAGTCATTAAAATTGCAAAGTCGTACTTGTAAAGACTTTCAACACGAGATAGATATTTACAATTACGCATTTATTGTTTTTATTTTTATTTTTTAGATAGTATACGTATCCATATGATAACTGCATAAAACAATACAAACTTTCCTAAACCTGTTTGGATGAATATGTTTGTGCTTGGTTATAATTCTGTCAGTCAAACTGTTGAGGTACATTCTAAATAACGCACGCAATGTTTCTCTCTTCGCTTAGTTGCAAGACAGTGCTTTCAACACCGTAGCTTAATAGACTGATATGCTGGTAAAAACACCAGAGGGCGACAATCTAGAAAGCTGTAAATGCGCCTGAAGAGAATTCATAACTCATTTAACTTACTTACAAACAGAGATGAGAATACAATTATCTTGTTTAATACATTTAGCCGCAAATATGTATTACTTTTTAGAAGAATGTTTCAGGGCAAAAGGTACTAAATAACATAATACATGACAAAAGAACACATCAAGTTCTAACCAAACGACCTTGATGAGCTGATTAAAGACAATATTCGTGATTTATGTCATACATTGTGGATACAATGGGAGTATATAATTTCGCAATTACGTATATTTGTAAACAAATGCTTGTATATACAAATTTGGTATATGCATACGTTTATATTGTGTACACGTTCATTTGATGATATAGAATGGAATATAATGCAATAGCTCAATGTTGGCTGAACCTATCAGTTCAAATTATAGCACCATTATTTAATAACATGACAATCTAATAAAGACATTGAAAATTATATCGTATACACTTCTGTCTTCAGATCACTTGGACATGGCCCTGAGGCCGTTATTTAAAATAATGTATCATGCATTTCTCGTGGGCCGCTATATTTCCTCATTACAAGCAGCAAGACTTGCGAATCGCTGGCTGCTGTGCGCTACTTCTGACTATCTATATGACAGGATAGATCACAACACAGCTTGGATAATTAATTTGATTATTCTATTGTTTAACTCGTGGAATTGCCTGTACATTGTGAATATTTGATATGCCTTTCGATGCGTAAGTTTGTTTTTTACATCACTAAATGAACATTCTTGTTATTGATTCGACATGTTAAAGAACTTTTGAAGGTTAGCCAATTGAAAAATGTTCGAAAAGTGTACATCAAATTCAAAATAATGATATATTCGATATTGTAATACATCACAAACACTAAAAACCTTTAGATATACCCATTCCGAATTTGTGTTTGATAAATACATCTTGAGTAGCCTAGCGCTAGGAGAACGTATCGTTATTTCCAGTTATACAGAGTTAAGTACAATTATGTATTTTCATACTTTGCTGATTATCTGAAAGCCTTACATTTTAAGCACTCAGTATAACCGGCATTGCACAAGTGTTTATAGAGGGCAAAGACGGGATATTACTAGTGGACAATCATTTATTGTATAACATATTAGTTTAGCAAACAAAACGTGAACTTGTAATTACTATCTTTTATATTTACTAAATTCTTTATCTTAAAACAATAAAAAATTTGCTCAAAAATCACAAATTAACGGCGACTTTTTCTTAAAACATAATATGTACATTTTATATAAGAACGTATGTGTGTGCATTTATAACGTGTGCATGTGTTTGTGAACGCGCGGTTGTCTTGCTGATTTCGCTTGCGCACTACTAAAGGCGCTTGTTGACCAGTCGTCTGTTACCAACACGGCAGTCTCGTACCCGACCTGGACATGGCGGCAATGGAAGCCTTTCCTGGAATTGTACTTCAAACCTGTTACAGGAATAATGTAAGTACGTGTAACAGACTTGAATGTTCAAATGTTAAGTAAACTTTAACAATTGATATCGGAACGGTTACTAACCCAGTACTTTTCGTCAACATTAATTTTGTACATTATTTTTTCATGCTTATTTGCATAAATTAATGTATTTGTTAACCCTTTCAGGCAGTACCAGTACTTTAGATTTGACCAAAGAAAGCCGGGTATTGTGACTGCAAAAATCCAACACGACGGAGAAGAGAAGGAATTGCAGATCCTGAAAAACCCGACATTTCGGTTCCAGAATATAGAGCGTCCACACTCAGTTTCCTCTCCTGGATTGAGTGCAGACCGCCGACAATACTTGCGCCGATCCGTGAGCCGATATGTCCGACCAGCGTCGATGGATTATTTCTTTGGAAATTGACTCTTGTGACGACGTGCATATTGTTAATGTTTTTTAATGAACATTACGCGACTGTACGTACCAGAAACAGATATGACTTACAGTCCTGCATATTGTGTACTTTTATGATACAAATGCTATTTCATTGTTTTCAATAATCTCTGTATCTGATACTTTGCACATCAATAAATTCATAAACTATAGCATTGGTTGTTTTATAATATAATTATTATAATACTTTTAATATATAATTATGTATAAGCCCTTTGAATAATTATGCATTAAAGGAACAATGAAAGAAAAACAAAACAAACCCTACAATCTGCCCTCGACTTCAAGTAGAAATCGCAAATTTAAGAGTTTTTAAGGTAGCTCTATATTTGGTTTTGTCGTAAAATGAACGATAACGATTTAGAAAATAATGTTTGCCTTAAACGTTGCATCAAATTTATACATTTGTTTATAATTACGTCGGTAAGATTTTACAAATTATGACTGGTTTAGGATCAAAATTGGCCACAAGCCGACGAAATTCGCGACACGTCACGCTTGTCTTATCGCCGACATTCTATCGTTGCTAGGAAACAAAATGTACTTGCGAATAATGAAAATATCAAATATACTTATTTTGATCATATTTGTGTAAGTTTTTAACGGTTAAGTGATAAAATGTATTGATAAAAATTGAAAGAAATGAGATACAAGAAAATCCCACGACGTCATAGCTATAACGTCATCACGTAAGCAAATAAAAAATAAACGGTTTATGTGACGTCATTAAATGCCCATTATTCCGCCGTTTTGCATCGGATACTTAAAACAAAAAAACCGTTACGCTCAGAAAGGACTGCACTTTCAGAAACTATAAAAATCCCAAATTCGAAAATGGTATAATTAGGCCCGGTTTTCTCACGACGCTACTCAATATTTATTTCAGTCAATTACGTTAAAAACGCTTGATTATTTAACATACCTTCCATAATTGGCATAACTTAGCCATTTGCATATGTGAATACTGATGTGTTACTACTCCACAAGAACAGTTGTTCATTCAAACAAATTGTTATAAGTTCAGTTTTGGTAATCCACAGTTATCTCGCTCACCTACCGTTTAGACTACAACTGTATTAAACGCCCAATTCAAAGATAAAAACGTGTCTTATATTTTAAAATGTGTAAAGTATTTGGTAATCGAGTCGTCGCGGACGACACAATTATTGAAGGCGAATCTTTGTCAAATGTGCTTGATGTCTGATGTCAGAGAAAGAACAACTTTATTATGGTCATGCAGGCAGCCGATTTCAAATGTCATTTTCTTCTTGCAAATAACAGAAGGCTTTTATTTCTATTTTTCTTTCATCATTATTGTTGGTTTTATCAGGTCTGGGCGACCGGATCTATTTATTCATTTTGTGCACATTATGCCAATATATACATAAACATCTTTGAAGACGTCTTAATTAAATTTACACAAATGTAACTTTTATTTTGCTGTGTAACATATAGTTCTTAATGGCTATAATAAGTTGGGGCTGAAACGTTTTACAAACGTTGCAAAGAATCTTTTAAAAAACAACAGCAACACAATGTATGTCTGCAAAGCATTCACAAGTAGGATAACTGATACAGCCTATGAATTGACTATTGAGTCCATGTGAGCAATATCTATATAAATGATCGTGTCTTATAATCTTAAATAGATTTGATTATGTGTATTGTACCAGTAACAACTTGTTAATTTGTGCCATTTCATGATAATTTTAATGGATAGTAGTGTTAAGTTGTTTTCATCCATTGCACTTCTAGTGGATAATTGATTTTGAAAGAAGATCATCAGTTGTGCCATAAATGTTCACATTTGAAAATAATTGTAATTAAAATTCTACAATTTACATAAAACAGTCGAATGTAGGAGTTTTGTTTCAAGATAAAAATGTACAAGGCTTTGCAAATTCAAATACACTTAATAATACATGAACGAACAATCAGTTTTCTATAGTAATATTCCAACGCGAATTGCGGCGTATATATGTAGCGACTTAATATGGAATGTTAAATGAGCTAAGCGTTTGCATCATTTGTTAGAAAACCCCTCGCAACAGCTCTCGTTTTCATGGAAACCTAGTCTTGAAAGTACCAGTTATTTTTAACTTGTTTACATCTATTAATTAAGGTTTGACTAGCGTTATTACGTGACGAAGACGATTGGGAACACTCATCAATAAAAAATGTACTTATGGACAACATTTTATTGAGAGGTACAATCAAATCCATGTTTTAGTGTTCTACATTTGATAATAATGTCATCCATAAAATATATTAAATGTCTGCTGCAAAATACAATACTTTTTAGACATTCCTTGGAATGCTGTTTATGTGTCTACACTTATAATTGTTTGACTTAATATGAATTGATATGAATTTTAGCTTGGCATGAATACTTATTATATAAATCTTTTATTTTACGAACATTACGTGAGTTATTTAGTTAATGTGAATAAAATCAATCTATTATACTCTTCCTGACAGTAACTTCTTTATTTAAAATGTTGGACTTTCGAGCCATAACGGTTCAAAATGCCCTTTCCAAAAAAAACAATGTCAAACAATTCCAATATTCATTCATAAGTATAAGTGGAATTCGATCAATCCGTTAAACTCATGTTTGTTTGGTGTCCTTGTTTTTTTTATAAACGACAATTTCAAAATCAATCTATGTTGTTTTGCAAGTTAACCAAAATACATTATATCTAAAAACTATAGATCCGCTAAGTTGTTTCGAAAGGTTTAGGTGTTATATGGTTTAAAATAAAACGATAACATTATGCAGCCCTGTTATTTTAATTGTAATTCCAAAATCAAGTCAGCATTAAACAAGCAGAAGTTACAATTTTTTTCATTTACAATTTATTTCCGTTCTCTGTTTCTTGTATGCATATTTCATCAAATTCTGTTTAAACAACTCAATCATATATTTATAAGCATCTAACAACAAAACGCATTTATTGATTGAATGTCGGCGTTCAACTCCGATGCACTTATTTGATAGGCTGTAAATGTGTTACCTTCTTTGAGCTCCTGCGTTAATTCATGTAGCGATAAATAAACCATATTCGTAGAATAGTGCGTCATAGAAATAATGTGAAAAGGGGCTTAGGTATCATGTACAGTCCAATCTCGCACGCATAGTTTAACAAACACTATTTTAGCGTGTGATTTTAAATTCAGAAACGGACAAAGAATTAATCAGTGATCAACATGTCGATCCATAATATTGAACGATGATCTGATCACCTATATATGTAATAACACTGTATTCCGGAAATGGATTATTTAGAACTAATTGTTCAATATCGAGCATGTTTCCTGTCACCCACCGATTTATTGTCGCCGTGGATGGTTTATTAATATTGGATGCGGCAATCAGTAGTGACAAGAAAGGGATAATTTGAAACTAATGTGTTTTAAGCCATTGATTGAAGGCTAAATGTGTGTCGACAAGTATATAAGCCATTCGAACGAAGTTGACCGGAAAATATATCACACGTTATTATATATAATAGTAAACAAACATATGTTAAAAATCGCGCACGTGTTCTGTTTGTTATTATATTAAATATATTGGCAGTGAAAGGCGTGTTAATATGATAAAGGTAAACGTTTACAAGAACTGGCATAAAGCATCAATGTTGCGTGTTCAGGTACCATATCCAAGGCTTATAACAATCCATTTTACAACATTACATTAAAACTTTAATGTGAATATATCGGTCACTGTTCATATGACTATATTCGCAGCGCGAATGTAAATACGCAGCAATAGTTTAATGTTTTTGACAACGTTGCGAAGCGCAAGCAATGTCCTTTTTTATAATGAGATAATGACTTAACGTATGAATATATTTGATTATACAAGCAACATTGCATGACTTTCGTTTATAATGTTCCAAATATAATGACACAATCTAATTATGTTTTAGGGATTTCTCTATATATTCGCAGTACGTAGTAGACGCACGCGATACATTCATTAATGTGCATTTAATGTACTAATAAAGGAATACGCCTTTTATGTTTTATAAATTAAAAGGGGCGAAATTAGTTGCCAGGAAAACATAACACTGATAAAAAGATAACATGATGTCCGAATAAACATTCAAAGGCGCGATTAAATTAAATTAATGTCGCGAATTTGATTGCGTTTAACAAATAGAAAATACAAACTATAATATATTGTACTATTTTTAATTTCCCTTAACAATGCAACACATTGGCAATGGATTGCTATTAACGATAGTAAAAACGCCAACCTAGCAATGAACAGCCAAATGAGCGCAAACGCTGAACTAGACAAGGCCTGAAATAGAAGCGCGAATTCGATCGGGATAAAGAAAAAACGTGATTGAAATGTTCATCTCCAAACATTACATTGTAAACAGCTATTTCAACAGCAGCATGGTAGTATGTTTTATTAACGAAGCACTTTATATGCAACCATGTATGCAAATAACTCTACCAGAAAGATTATAATTAAATCATAATACATTGGTTAATACCAGCTTGACATGAAATCACAAACCTGCAACAAATGCGACATTCCCAGAGTGTTCGCCACTTCTTTAATACTAAATATCGGTTTCTTGATTAAAACAGAGGATATTGTTATTACCTTTGCATTTTATGATAATTTGTAGTTATTTCGTATGTGAAATGATCGACAATGAGAACGAGTCGATAGTAAAATGTATATAACAAATGACTCATCTAACCAACTGTATGTGTATGGTGCAATTTACTGCAAAGTACTAGACAATTTATGTAATGTGGACATTTTTCGACTATTGATTGTAAATATGTAAATATTTTTCAATTGCAATAGCATCAGTACAAATATTCAGAATTGTACACCAATATTTCACAATAAGTATTATTGGTAAATATTATTTATCTTCATGTAGGATGTTACTTGAACAATTTTAACATTCAAGAAACGGGACCTATTTTTCACATCCCTTCCATCCGATCGACGAAAAAAGCGCTCGCATTCACAACAACCCTCAGGACATTTTTAACACCCCCAGTCAATGATCCACATTTCCTCGATCGCTGGATGACATACCATTGAAACACTTTTAACAAAAATAGATATCCTCAGGGGACCCAACCCCCATTTCTAGTCTAGGATACATGCATACAGCGTAAGGCTTGTAGATTTAAGCAATCGTTATATTGATATAGATAAACTAGACAATGTACCAACCGAATAATGTTTTGGTTTGAATTTACGCTTTAAAAATGGTTTTGTTGAAAGGTAATGGTTGTCGTCAATTATTAACTTTGTGTAGAAAATCAAAGTTGCAATAATTCTTCATCGACTTAAAAATAATAACATTATTCGGCAATATTCGAATCCGTATACATTTTTTTTGATATCGAAAACATGCAGGAATCTAAACAATTTCTTAAATGAAACGTTAACGTAAATAAGTATTTTTTTTTTGTATTTCCGCTAAAATTTAATCTTGCATTGAATTGTTTTATTCAATCCCAACAGTACTATATGCAAATCTCGCAAAGCCCATTTGATATCCGCAAATATTATTGTATTCAAAGTTGTATAATATATGTTGTATGAACTTATGTTATATCTTATTAACTAGCTAACATGGCCATGTTCATATTATTAATTACCGCAAGTGCTGCACAACTAAAGCAGGAGTCCAGTAACAAAGTGTGATTTGTTAACATAAAAATAACTGTTCAAACACTTTTAACATAATTATCATTTGCAGAACGCTGACGGTAAAAGTTCGTTTGATTTTAAATGGTTCAGAAATACTGTCAATTATGTTAGTTTTGAAAGACTACTCACAATATATAACATGGTACATCGTATTTACCTGTATTTAGATTCCAGGTGGTGGACATTTTACAATTGTATCCAATGGGAAACCAAAGTATAAATTGTTCGTCCGACCTTTTTACACAATAATAACATTGTTTTGTGTTAATAACTACGGAATATAACACTAGTCAATTTTTCAAAGAACATGCATATATCCAGTGATTTGTGATATGTCGTATCGCACAATATGCATTGACCGTTTTTATTTTAAAGAAAATTACAATGCTGACTTAAATGGTGCACCTAAGTTTGATATCTTATGACACGTTCGAATAATGTTTATAACATCATGCTGAGTCATCACGAAAACAACCCCGTGACTACAGATGTGAAACGAAAACATAGTTTTCTTCAAACTCTTATCGCGTGTGGATGTAATGTTAGAACAACAGCGAGTCATTTTATTTCAGAAAGCAGATCAGTACCCAGTGATGTTAACCAAGATTCGATTCATTTATCCGGTTAGCGTTATTCGGATCACAAAGTGTAACCATCGTTTAGCGTTTGTCTATGTCATGAGCGTTCGATACAGTAGTCTACTTATCAAATGGATCCATGATCCTTTGTCGACATCCAAATGCTCTACGCATATGAACAATTACTACAAAAGCCAACTTTGTCAGTTACATTTTATAATACTTGTGTAACTTGATACATTACGTAAACACATTTTGATATTCTATCGTTGAACAATACAAAATATATGAAAGGAACAATATAAAAAGATAAATGGTTTTATTGGCCAAATGGCGGAAGATAATTTACACCAGACTAGCACTAGAATGAATAAAACCTCAGCTAAAGATTAGCACTACAACTGAGGCATGTCACGAAGGCGACCGGAAGTACTGCCCTAAAGATAGCCCCAACCCCAGTTGCACTATTGACTTAGCTTCTTGTTTATGCAGTTATCGCCACCAGAAAATGCCCCGCATCCTATGCTATTTCGAAAGAGCTCCGAAACGGGCTCACATTCGGAAATAAATATCATTATACACGCGCAATCGCTATGGCCACCGCAACCGGCCAAATAAATTCTCGGTACGCCGAACCGTAGATATTCCAGTGCAACATATTTTACAAGCGCAATCGCTAAGGCCACCGCAACCGGCCAAATAAATTCACGGTACGCCGTACCGTAGCTTGTCCAGTGCAATATATAGTTAAATATTCGCAATGCCACACAAATTGTAAAAGCCAAAAATAGCTATTCCAGGAACGCCTAAGCACGCAGTGCCATCGAGCGAGTACTAGAACACCCATGCTGTACCGAAAATAATTTTGAAAGCATTCCTGTCACCCTCACACAGACTAGCAATAGATGACGACACAATGCTACGTTTACCTCCCCCGGACGTATGTATATCACTATATAGTTACATATTTTTTATGCTTTTAATGCTTCCGATTACCTCCAAGACATAGAATTTCCGCCTAAATGACATATTAAAATGAAGTATCAAACATAGCAAATGAATTAATAATGGCATATAAGTTATGGAGTAAGTTAAGAATAAACTGTTGTGGTAACAACAATAGTTTTGCGATTTGCGAGAGACGCATATATTGTGGCCGCATGTGCACAGAGTTTTAAGACAATCTTGAATTTCAAAAAGCAAGTACAGTAATACAAAACTTATATTCTATACTAACAATTATAATTGATGCGCATGTAATCTTATTTTCATCATGTGCATAAATTTATGCTCAGGTAAAATCTGTAGTAGATATTCCGTAACTTCTGTTTAAAAATAAACCGCGTTACGATACAGCATCAACTTCAGATTAAACCATATATTTATCACAAGAATGGTAGCCGCCCACAAAAACCTCCCTTTACTTTTATCTGGTGGGAAAACCCTACCTAGGAAGGAACGCGGGGCACGTAGCAAAGCACTGTGACCATTCTTCAGAATATCGGAATTACGACCTTTATCCGAGCATGTTCATAACATCAAACAACATATGTAACAATATACATATAAACATGTATCTATACAAAACATGAATTTGAATGTGATGGTGCCACGTTGGCGCATTTGCTAGAACTGATTTATATCGCTATATATTTCTATAAATAGCCATAAACAAAACAAACTTGCAAAACCGGTTTGTTTTCTCATATCGGACAGGACAAAAGTACTCCGTTATACGATGTAACGCGGAGTACTAATAATATATCAAACAATTATGCGGCAATAAACCTATCAGACACATTCATTTCGTTTCAAGAAGGCACAAATCACATCACTTTTACACGGCACGTAAAATAGCAAAAACACTTAAACACATTAAATAATTCTTTGTTCACAATAATTTCTATTCACCGGAGTCGTGTCCCGGCGTCATCCTGGATATTAACCTACTTTTGGACGATGGCGACGTATCCATGCTATGGCGCCGCAGCTTTCCACGGTTGGAGGCCCGACCATTAAACTGACGTCTTCCCCAAAAGTGATGTACTGTTAATGAACGTTACCTGAACGCGTGCCGTGGTTTCTCGCATCAGATTGACAGCCATTCTGTAATAAATATCTCGCAGGCAGTTCATTCGAACTTAATAAAACAGGTTAAATATACATGTAATTAACAACAATCTCTTTGGGCGGGTGTGTGGGTTGTTTCCGTCAAAGGTATTTCGCAAAAAACCGATATCAAGTGAGACTCTAGTTTATATACCGTATTAGTGACGTCAGAAAGTCACTACTGAAATCGATTTCACGCATGGATTGTTGTCGTCTGCTTGTATCTTATTATCGATACGAGATTTAAACCTTTATCTACCAAAGACATGTATTCGCTACTTCAAATAAAGAAAATGAATGTTTATAGAAATTAATTTTAATTATGGTATGCTAAGTGTATGTGCTGGGAATGATGTTTGAAGCATTTTTTCAAAATGACGTTTTACGAAATGAGCAGGTTGCACTTGCAAGTCAGATATAAACAGTAAAATTGTGCTGCAGAGGAACTGAATCGAAATTAAATTCAGGAGACGTTGTAGGTGAAGTTAAAATTGATTTTGTTCTTGCATTTTAAGTGACACTTTTTTGTAGCTTTTCTCTTGCATACAAATTGCGTCAATTTCGCATTATTCAATGAGAAAGTGATTTTAAAGTGTCGACTTCTAGTTTTGGGGTTGATCAAGCATATGTAATTTGTTATGATTTTAAAAAGGTGTGAAAAAAGCTTGGTCCAGATAAAAACCGGAGAACACAATTTCATGTATTGAACGAAGTTAACATAACATTTTTTTATTTTTTTTTAATCAGTACACAACAGGGACAACATCGAATAACCACACGCTTCAAATGGGAATAAGTATTTATCATAAAACGTTTAAACGTTTGGTAAATGAGTTATACATATGAACGATGAAGTCATTTTTGTAATACAGCGAAGCGTAGATTTGAGCATAAAATATACTTTGTCTATGAATATTAGACTTGTTAAGAAACTGTTAAGTCACTCAAGTTGTGATATTATGCCACATAAACGTTTAAATGTTAGGTACAAATACAAATGCATTATTTTAATGGGCACGTACCAACATCAACTCATTCGCTACATTAAAGCCAATCAACAAGAACCAAGATAAAAAAAAATATAAAGAAATTACTCCCACACAGAAGTAAGAAAATAATTAATAAGACACGACAGTAAAGTTTTATTGTTTTTGCATTTGACATTTATCTGGTACTCAATGACAAGCACTGTGTAAGCTATTATGACTCCCGTTATTTTAGGTTTGCATCATTATTCGCAATTTTCTTTATCTCAATATTAACCTGTTAAAGGCATAAGCGTCACATCGTAGTTTTTCCGTCTGCTTTCATTTGAGAAGTGATTAATACGTGTACATAAAATAAACTGCCATATTTAATATATTTAAGACACCTTGCGTTTAATAAAATGTATCGTTTCATTGAACATACGCCTACAAATTTAATTGTATGTATTTATGTGTTTTGTTTTGCAAATATAGTTTTTTGTTTAAATGCCATACTTGGTTGCATATACACCCATTGGGCAGGATGTTAACTCGTTTGTGTACATGGACAGTGTACATTGTCATTTTAAATGACACATACATATTCTTCGCATAGCCATCAGTCTCAAAAACGGTTTTATTAGAGATCATAAAACACATCAGTTTTCTTTCTAGTTCACTGCTTTCTAGCCACCATGTTTTCCCACGAACCATATAACGGATAATCAAATGTCAACACGAGCAATAAGGGCATGCTGACAAATAATTGAATTTGAAGCTAAAAATCATTTATTCTGAATGCGAATTCTGCAGCTCTGTAGGTCGCTTTGTCGAAGAAGAAATTCGGATGTGTTTGGAGACACAAGGCAATTTGCAAAATACTGGCGAATTTTAGGTGACATGTGTCATTTTAACAAAGACACTGCCATACAAAAAAAAATCACATAAGAACCTTTTAAGAAACGGACAACAACAAATGAAGTCAATGAAACATAGCCTATTTACATACGTGCGTTTACTGTACAAAAATAAGACGATAATGTTGGTTACATTGTATAGAATTTAATTTTAGTATCATAAAAGAATGAATGCAAACAGCTGTGTCCGTTATGTTGCAAACGACAATACAATTTATGTAAAGTCAAGTGTTTTTTTTTTATAAACAAATCAAATGCATTAAACTGTATTACGTTTAGTACGCACTATCAACGGGGCTATTTGCCAATGTCGCACATTCCAACTCATATCCTCAATTTGTATTGAGTTCAAACTTTGGATGAATTCAAAAAGAAGTATCCTGTCTTAATAGCCATTGGTGTGGTCATGTTCGCATAACAGAACATGATGCAAAAATCAGGTAGTGTCCTAAACGAAGCTGCCTAGTACTATGTCGCTTAAACTTCTAACCGATAGATAGACACAAACAACGCCATTAAATAGGCCAAATAGTTACATTGCGGTCATGAGTATTTAAAGTTTGTCATCAATGATTTTGTCATCACTTTGCAAATGTGGGCTGGAGTAGACACCAAAACTATTCAAATGCACACTGTTTTATTTTATGTTGAAATTAAAACTTAAATAAAAGGAATATTTTATCAAGTTAAATTCGTTTTCCTTCAATAAATGTATAGGCATAAAGGCATATGTTCAGATTCTTTTAGCGAACATTTTAAATAGTTTTGATCAATTTCAACAAAACATCTTTAGATTCACACATAAAATTTCGTTTTGAAATAAGCTTTTTTGGGTCCATTTTGTTTTGAAAAAAAACGTACATGCACGGATAACGATGAAAAAACGTCTCATAGATTGTATGGTGAACTTGACCGGACTGTCATGGGACCATTTCAACCTTTTTCCAGATTACCCTCTGTGCCAATCCTTGCTTCTAGAACGTGCTGTACCAGATTCCTTTGAAAACAGTTCGTTCATCACTCTCGGAGATTTAATCAGCGTTGTTTGTACAGATGGAATCATCTCCAACTAACTTACTTAGGTAAGTATAACAGTATTTGTATTTATAAGCACTACATTTGTGATAATATTATTTGGGACATATTTGATTATATTGTAGCTGAGGGAATTTCGGGGATATATTAAACCGATGCCTTTGTATGAATGGAAGAGGCTGTACCTGTAAGCGGATCAGGTAAAACGATAGGGTTATTTCATTTATAATTAGAAAATTTATGTTTTCGTTAATGCTTGTATTTCGAGAAAGATGCACATGTACATGTAATCAGTAAACTCAGCGAAGACACTATACAAAATAAAAAACACCTAAATAATTATGTCTACTTCGTGGTCACGTATGTTAACAATGTGTCAATTATCCAAGCATCTCGATATGTTACCAGTATGCAACATTATATGATGGGAATAACCCCAAACGTCTGGTTTATGTAAAGCTGACATAAAATGTCCCAAATGATGCCGGTAATGTAAAGTTTTCCATGCCAACTTTCTGAATTTTGAAATCGACGAATTGAGCATGATCATATCTCCATACAAAACTCACAATAGAGATCGGAACATCGACTCGGTTATTCTTGCTTATTATAAAAACGTCTATAAAATCACAGTATTCCTGTATATAACGCTTATTATTGTTTTATATGTATCTAAGATATTGTTTTAAAACGCACATTCAGAAATACATATTCTAGGTTAAAGTTAAAACAATATGTTTGTTATCTTATATACATGCAAACATAATAAGAAGAAGCAAAGCTAGTAAATTTGGCAATTATATCAATAGTATATCGATTAATCAGAATTACAAAATGATCTAATAGCTGCTTCAAATAAAAATGCGTTGACATAACTACATTAATGTATAAAGTGTGACATATTTGAGAAGGAAACGTATGGCTTATACTAAGTCTCTGTTCTGTCAACGTGGGTGTATACGAACTGCTGTAACGCAATGAATTAACTAGGATTGGTGCACACAGCTCAATACACAAACGAACATTGTGTAAGAAGTTATGGTAAAATAATCAGGTACAACATATACATAATTTAGAAAAGTAGAGTATTATGATAATGGAGCCTAATCACAAAGTGTTATATGTTTTTACCATAGAGTTGTAACGAGATGGATAAAATAATCTCAAAACACAAGAAAGGACAATTATAACCGACAGTATCTTGACAGGGCAACTGTAAATACTTAAGATTTGTTACTTCAAACGTAAAGTATCTATGACTGTCACGAATGTATGCTTATACATATTCTGGTAATGTCAAATTATTCTCATATGTTTTGTCTTTAAGACTGTAAAGAATTAGTTGCACTTAAATGGATAATATCGAAGTTATTTACAATCATTTCAAGCGGATAATTATGTTAAAATATATTATATATGGTATATATCGCAGTGCACTATTGCTAACAATGTATAAATCTGGTATACATAGAAAATTACTAAAACATATTACAAATATGTATCATTATTCTATATCCAATAAATTCATCCAATGGGCATTCGTCATATGTACCACGTGACCGTCCAATATATTCCGGTATTGGATCCAAAAAGTCTGTATTTTTTCCATATTGGACAGTTGAGTACAAGTGCACTAAGTAATTGTTTTATAACGATAAAAGCCGTTACCGAGAAAAAGTATCCGAATGTACAATAATCGATTCACACAGGCGATATTTAGATTGTACGTCTCCTTTTAATACTTTCCTATTGAAAATATGACAGGAAATAAAAAAAACGAATCGAGAACGTGATATTTTATTTATTTTTATTGTTAGAAATTTTAAAAAAATGCAAAAGCAAGTGATATTGTTATTGTTAGAAATAGAAAACAAATATGCAACAACAAAACAAAAAATCAATTTTATTTACCTCAATGACAACTTTAATCCAATGCTAGCCTAATAACAACTAGGTTACAATGATATGCACGTCTATTTTCCATTTTCTGTTCTTCCATCCATTTATCGAAATGCATTTTAAACCACACGTTTTGTTTATAGCGTTTGTATCACATGCTAATCATTCCGACCCAAAACACAATTTACGAATTCGTAATCCTGTCGGAGCGAGTTGTTTTATTCCTATCGAAGTTAACAATTATGCATGACACACACACAATCCGAAATACGTTTTGCCTTTTGGATTCGTTCAAAGCTAAAAAAAAATATATCATTTGTTACTAGATCTATTGAACCCTCCCCCTCCATATTGTTGTCCCTCAAATGCAGAGTCTTGCTTATACTAGTATGTTGCGTCAGAGAAATGACGTCACACGAGATTCGTCATAAATTGCGTAATCAATGAATGAAAATAAAAATACGGAAAGCTAGTTTGGTAATGGGGATATAGAATAAAAAGCTTATTAGACGTTTAAACTGTACAATACGTGATATATTTGGACTCGCACACAGTTTGAAGTCATAATGGACTCGCCTAACGGCTCGTCCAATATGACTTCATACTGCGTGCTCGTCCAAATATATCTCCGTATTGTACAGTGAAACGTCTAATAACCTTTAATTATTTTAATATAATATTGTCAAATCGCGAACAACATATTCTGAATACTTTAGTTGTGCTTTCTTTCGAAGGCACATGAAAGTAGTGGCTCTGATTCGGTTTGCACTGTGTGTTGAAGATTTGAAACTAGTTAACAAGATAGCAAACTGCCGAGCTTAAATATAGATGATATAATTTAAATGTAATTGTTAGTTGGAAAGGATATGGTCATTTTAGGTTAATCACCTGCTGAAGTACTAAATAGTATTATATTATAAATAACACAGTAAATGAATATTAAAAGTTGTCGTTACTGCTTTGCAATTATTCGTTTTAACTACTTTGTAGTACACGGGTGTGTTCCTTGAAAAGGGATTGTTGATAATATTATGCAAACTATGGTATCGCGTGCTGTTCAAAATAAATTCTGATACATTTATGCAAAATATGATTCGAATTTATTACCGAAATAATATATATAATCAATATCATAATATTTGAAAATTAATAGCTTATCTTTACTTCCTATGAAATAAGTTCCAACTTAAAATCGCTGTTGTTTTTACAATCTTTTTGTATGAGAATGTCTCAGTAACTTTATAAGTCAAATTGAAAATAAAAGAATTCACGATGACACGTTTAATAAATGAATTCAAAATAGCTTTCGCTTCTATTAATACAGATTAATATAGATAACTCATTTCATTCTGAAAGATTGGTTATCATTGATTTGTTTCTAGCGATAAAGTCGTTTAATTTTGACATTGTGCATGTATGTGTTTGAATATTACTGTATTTATAATTATATTGTTACATACAATTCACACAAAATACATGCTTTTGCTAATGACTGCAAGAGCCCTAAATGCAGGGTTAAAATAAGGTGAAGTGTTTAATTACAACTAAAAGCAACAAATGCCAATATGAAGATGCTATTCCAAATTGTTGTGATCTCGAGATGTGCGTTGTCTCATTGGAACTTGGATACAGCAAACGGCCCGATTCGTAGTGTTTGTTAAAAATTACTTTTCGATAGATTACTGGCAATCAACTATTGGGCAATACATTAATAGCCATCCAACAATAAATATTGCTATATTATCCATAAGATTTTAAGAAAGAAAATCTGAAATCTCGATACATTATATGTCTGCAAAACAATTAGCTTAGCCATTAGGCCGATGGTTAAACAACAGTGAATACCCGGTGGGATGTTTTGATACAGAGGCTTTAGTTTCCTTATTATCATAGCAGTATTTTATTGTCGCTGTTTTGTATTTATATTTGGTAATATAAACATGTCTATATATCGAGTCTATTTAAATATGTTTCAACCGAACATGTTCAATGTATACATATATACAAGTTTGTTTCTCTCCAATTCGCCAATAATTGTGCACGCAGAAATCGATATGCTATAAGATATTGTTCCCGACGAACGCGTGACTTTGATGATGACTTCTAATAGTGATTATATCATTATAAGAAAAAAAAAACAGTTTAAAACCAATAAAGAACTGATCACTCATTAACCCCAAGTAAAACTAACTCCAAGATTGACACTAATTTATTAAAAACAATTTGATATAGTGTACCATATCAAATTAATATTTTAACTGAGACTCTAAAAGTCTTGGTTCCGACTAAAACGTACTGTAAATCGTGTTTTTTGAAAATAAAAACTTTCAACGGATGATAAACCCCTCGTCAAGTATGTATGCTGTATCATTACTTTGTCATGTATATTTTGTAATGAACATAAATAATCACGAACGCCATCGATAGAAAGACCCTTTGTAATAGCGTACGCAAGTCGGCAATCTATCATAGCAGCGATAAGTTTCCACGACTAGAATTCATCACGATATGTAAAATTTTAAATAACACCTGAATGTGAATGCGTAAGTGTTCAGATATTTTGAACAGATTCGTTTCATCTTTGAAACAGTCATTAAAATTTCTAAGTCGTACTTGTAAAGACTTTCAACAAGAGATCGATATTTACAATTATGTATTTATTGCATTTTTTATTTTTATTTTTAGATAGTATACGTATCCATATGATAACTGCATAAAACAATCAAAACTTTCCTAAACCTATTTGGATGAATATGTTTGTGCTGGGGTATAATTATGTCAGTCAAACTGTTGAGGTACATTCTTAATAATACACGTAATGTTTCTCTCTTCGCTTAGTGGCAAGACAATGCTTACAACACTGAAGCTTAATAGACGTATATGCTGGTAAAAACACCAGAGGGCAACACTCTACAAAACTGTAAATGCGCCTGAAGAGAATTCAAAATTCGTTTAACTTCCTTACAAACAGAGAAGAGAATACAATTATCTTGTTTATACATTTAGCCACGAATGCGTATAACTTGTTAGAAGACTGTTTCAGGGCAAAAGGTACTAGATTACATAGAACATGACAAAACAACACATTAAGTTTTGACCATACGAAATTGATGAGCTGATTAAAGACAATGTTCGTGATTTATGTCATACATTTGGGATACAATTGGAACATATGGTTTCGCAATTACGTATATTTGTAAACAATGCTTGTATATAATAATTTGGTATATGCATACGTTTATATTGTGTACACGTACATTTAATGATATAGAATGGAAGATAATGTAATAGCTTCATGTTCGCTGAACTTATGAGTTCGAATTATAACGTCATTATTTAATAACATGGCAATCTTATAAAGACATTGAGAATGATATCGTTTACCCTTGTGTCTTCAGATCAATTTGTCATGGCCCTGAGGCTGTTATGTTCAATAATGTATCATGCATTTCTCGTTGGCCGCTATATTTCCTAATTACAAGCAGCAAGACTTGCATTAAGTGCAAATTATTGGCCGCTGACCACGTCTGACTATCTATCTATTTAAGATAGGATAGATCATGCCATAGCTTGAATAATTCATTTGATTAGTCTTTTGCAAAACTCGTGCCTGTAGCTGTTATTATTGAACTTCTAGTGCATAATTTAATTGGAAGTAACAGCAACAGTTTTGCCATAAATGTTCACATTTGAGTATAATTACAATTTGAATTATTCAGTTCCAAAAGAACAGTTGAAGATACCAGTAATGCTTCAAAATAGCAAATTGAATGTGCAACGCTTTACACATTCAAAAACCATTAATAATACCTGAAAGAACAATAAGTTTTTTATAGCAATATTCCAACTTGAATTGCGGTTTAAAAATGTAGCGACTACAATTGGAAATGTACAATGCGCTTAATGTTTGCATCGTGTGTTAGAACACCTCTTGGAACAGCTCTCGTGTTTATGGCAAAATGTTCTTGAAAATACCAGTTAATTTGGACTAGGTTCCATATATTCATTAATGTTTTGACTTGCGTAATTAATTACGTGACGATGACGATCATCAAAAAATGTACCTTGGGACAACCTTTTATTGAGAAGTACAATCAAATCCATGTTTTATTTTTCTACATTAATTTTGATAATTATATCATCAATTAAATATAGTAAATGTCTGCTTCAATATACAATACTTGTTTGACATGCCTCAGTATGGTATGTGCGTGTCTACAATAAGAATAGTTTGACTTTATAATTTCATTGATTTGAATTCAGGCTTGACTCTAGTAATAATACATACTTTGTTTATTTTACATACATTGCGTGAGTAATTTATTTAATGCGATTGATAATCAATCTCTTATACTCTTCCTGTAATTTACTTCTTTATTCATCACGTTGGGCTTTCGAAACATTAAGGTAAATCGCTTTTAAATGCCATGTTCAACCAAAACAATATCCAACAATTTCAAAGGTTTTGTGGTCATTGTACAAAGCGATTGTCGGCGTATATTAATACTTATTAGTTTACTTTGGTAAATCCGTTGAACTCATGTTTGTTTGGTGTTCTTGGTATATTTTTTTTAATAAAAGGCAATTTCAAAAACAACCTATGTTTGTTCTGTAAGTTAAACTAAATACATTAACAACACATTCAAATACGCATTCATTATAAGAAACCAATCAGATGTTAAGTACTGGTTAGTTTGATAATCAGTCAATCGCGGCAATGATTAATAAACACATTATTTGTATGGCACATTTTACTAGCATATAGTGTTTAACTTAAATATATAAACAGTGTAGATCACACGTGATCACATTCCGCCTTTTCTTCCCAATATTTTTGCATGTCGTAGGAACGTAGCTCGACAGATAGTCTTAGCTGAAACATGGACTCGATTGGTCTTGTCAACAGGATTTCTTTAAAGTGATACATGATCTGCCTCCCACTTCTCATGTGTCGACACAATATGCATTCAAGTTTGAGATTACTTGGATTAAATGCATCTCCATAGGTCGTTATTTAACTGTTGCAATACCTACATCACTATACTTGTCATTTAGGTTCCTGTTATTTTAAGGCGCCATGATAATATCATTTACTATTATTCTATTTTCTTAAGCGTCCGAATGCAGTGTGTCTACTTCCCAATTTTTAATATGTTGTATGTAATTTATGTGTATTAATTGATATGGAATCAAGTGGGCATAACGTCCAAACGTGTATTTCGGACATTAAAAAAGTAAAATGTTAAATTATTTATTTATTTATTAAAATTGTATCTATATTGACAATCTTGATTGATGATATATTATGAAAGCACACAATTCGGACCTTATTTGATTAAGTGCACTATATTCATACTTGCAGTTGTCTGGAAATTAAAGTCATGTTTGAAAACCACAATAAAGAGAAGTTCTAAGTGTGGCCAAAACATTTTTTAACTGAAACCAGCACGACTAAGCTTCAATACCACTGCTTCTTTTTGTCTTTTTTACATTTTGTCTTAAACATGGCAACAATTATGCGATATTAGATAGGAGCTATTCGACCGACCTGATGGCCATATATCTATGGATGATATATTATATCACATCATGTCTGAATGGATGCACAATCTTACTTGCTTATTAACAAGTAATAAATATTATTAAAAATACCGAACCACATGCGATTTAATTATAAAACCGGAATTTTAATGTATTTTGTTTTTGTTTTTTTTGTAAACAATACATGTTACACCTGCACAGTTTTCAATATCAGCAAAATACGAAAGGATTGTTTAATAAATGCGGCATGAAGGTATTTAAACAATTCATACAACGCTTTAATTACACTTACCACTGCTTAATGTATTGTTTTCGACTCTAATTCGAATGTCGATGTAGTGGAAACTTAATTACACAATTCTGACCATGTAAATGCGGATTATTAAATAGGTGTAATTACCTTATTACTTCTAAACGAGATAAAAATGTCATCTAGATATTCGTGCCATGTTTAGTTCTTTCACGCGCGGAAATATTGATTATTATGTGTCAAATGACATTGCCAAGTAATTGTGCAATATACTAAACATGGCGTGTAAAATGGTTACATATTTTCAACCAAACCAAATCACAGAGACGAACCATGAATGATATATCTATTTATATAAGTGGGGTTGATAACAATATGTGTACAAATATACGGATGAACTGCATTATAGAAACATGTGTTTATGCGCTTATGAAGTTATGTTTGGTTAGGCACAAAAATAGGAATTGTATCTTATGCAAAACGTTTTTTTTTTAATGGCCCACTGCAGAATGCTATTAAAGTAAACATTGTGTTAACTTAACATTTTAACGATATAATTATTTTAAAACAGGTATCACAGATTTAAAACATAATGTATGGATTATGTTCAGACGAGAAACATAACACAGATGTCTGTTGACATGCCTTCATGTTATAATTATCAAAATCTCAAAAATAATAAAGCAGTTGTAACGTTTTGCAACCGATAATTTGGAACAATTCGTGTATTTCTAACACAGCACTAAACATCCTTATTCTTTCAAAAGATTGAATGTACTA
>VMBQ01000468.1:237815-254665 GCA_007657795.1 Dreissena rostriformis | reverse complement strand
GGTCTGATGTAAACCATTTTTCAATAGGGTTCGAGTCCTCATTAATATAAAGACACTGAACAAGTTTGAAAAAAATCGGATGAAAACTGTGGAGTTTATCGCGTGAACAAGAAAAAGTCTAACGCATGCACGGACGCACGCAGGGACGGCAGACGGACGGTCTGATGTAACCCATTTTCAATAGGGTTTGAGTCCTCATGAATATAAAGACACTGAACAAGTTTGAAAAGAATCGGATGAAAACTGTGGAGTTTATCGCGTAAACAAGAAAAAGTCTTACGCATGCACGGACGCACGCTGGGACGGCAGACGGACGGTCTGATGTAACCCATTTTCAATAGGGTTTGAGTCCTAATGAATATAAAGACACTGGACAAGTTTGAAAAGAATCGGATGAAAACTGTGGACTTTATCGCGTAAACAAGAAAAAGTCTAACGAACACACACACGGACGGACGGACGGACGACGGAAACCACACCATGACATAAGCTCTTCTGGCCTTCGACCAGTAGAGCTAAAAATGAATATCATACAGTGATACATAGAGTAATACATAACTATTTGGTTTATAGCTTCATCTTATGCCTGTGTTGCAAAATACCGCCTGACCATCCGGCAGTATGCGCTAATTGGTCAAAATAACTTCCGAACAGCGAACGCGCTCACATCACCAATCATACCGAAACCACGCAATACATTCGAAGCCAGTATACGATCACTCAGCGACCCAATACGCAAATACCTTAAAGACGTGGTTCTACCGGGGGATATCGTCAGGGTAGAATCATCGACACGCTTGCTGGTCTAATAACTGTGAAACTATACCCTTATGTTCATAATAATGTATGCAGAACTCTTACTGCCGAAAACTAGACACTCGTGAATATCTTTTTGTGATAGTACATCACATGCAACTAGTGGCGAAAAAGGGAAACTAACACATCGAGAATGTTGATCCTAAAATCAATTTTTGTTCCAACATGCGACGTTCTAGTTTTCGTATTTCAATTAGGCTTCTCACTAGAATACTTTTGAAATATCAGTCCGATAATACAACGAGCAAACCTATTGTCGTACATACACCCGTTACCTTTTCAAATTTTTGTCTCTGATTAAAACAACAACACAAAAATATATATATACTACGGACATACTTTGAAACAATTTTGTACATGATGTTTCATTATTAACAATTGGGCAAATTATAAAGCCATTATTATAATTAGGAATGTTCTCTATAGCATATGTTTCAATGTCTGACAACACATGGAACGCTTCAATTGAGCATTTGTAGCCATACAGTTACAAGATATAATGGCCAAATTGTTTAGGTGTTAGCCTTTCAATCCTTCCCTTTTTTAATCAATGAATTGCTTGTATTTGTATATCAACATTTCTATTTAATGTGCAAAGATCTATAATTACTTTGAAAGCATAATATACAAAATAAAACAAAACATTATATTATCCATTCACTGTTATGCCGTATTTGAACCGACGTAATTTTGGTTTTGCATAGTAACGTCATTCCATTTAAACAGACCCCGTGAATATTTCCCTAGAACGACCATAAAACAAGTACTATTGTTTTCATAGATATCGAAGAATTGATTCCTAATTTCTGCTTCACTGCTTACTAGCTGCCATGTCTAACCACGAAACTTGTAACAGATAATCGATTGTCATTACAAGTAAAGACAGTCTGCTGACAAATAATTCAATTTAAAACTAACATTTTGAATGCGATTTTTTTGCAGCTCGGTTGGTTGCATTGCGGCGGTTAGGATTTAGAGAAATTAAATACACATGGCAAAAATATGGGTGCATATCAGACGAATGTGTAGTATTGCAACGTGAATTAAACCGATAAGGTTAAAGTTATCTTTGAACTCAATTATGGTGCTCAATACTTTAATATATGCATTCATCTTTCTGAATCTAGTAAACAAACATTAGATTTAAACACACGCTGAACTACACCAGGACTGAAATAAAAGCGCAACGTTTGATGTGGATAATGTATGTCTCCGAACATTGCGCCGTATACCGCGATGACCTCAACAGTCTGATTCATGTTATTAAATGCACTGTGATAAACACTGGTTAAAAATATAAAATGTACGTACAGATACGTATTCATATAGTTTTATATCAATTGAAGGCAACGTAAAATAATTGCAACTTATGGTCATTTTCAAACGTGTTCGTTAACATTTGAGAACTAGTCATTTGAACATTAGTGAATACAAAAACTAATTTAACACACAATAGTAGAACGGTGCAATTTACTACAACAAGCAAGAAGTTCAGTTGTCAAACTGTTTGCAGTTATTGGTGTACTATATACATATCTGATTTTTATCAATTGCAATGGCATGTAAACTCTTTATTATAGTGGCATTTTATTTTCCTATGATTGTTGGCAAATTTACTATATTCATATGCATGAGTAAACTAGAACAACCTTAATATTGATTCAACAGAACCTGTTTGTCACACCCACATGCCTTCTCCTCGACAAAACGCGAGCATACGAACCATCATACAGGACATGCTTACCACCCCCATTTAATTATCTAGCTTGCCTCGAGAAATGGGTGGCGTACCATTGAAGTGCTTTTAACAACATATGGATGGCCTCACGGGACCTTAACGCATTTGCCGTTATAATAAATGTCTGCGTACATTGTAATGTGAATAGATCAGCAACCGATAAATTGATTTAGATGTCCTAGAACACGTACTATAATGTTTTTTTACGGCTTTATACACTTGTTTGATTTTAAGATGATACAAATCTGAAATCCAATCGTAATTGATAGATACTATCACAATTAGGTTACCGCGCATAATATACCATTTTTTAATAAAAGGTTCAAAATAGTTTCGATCAATCGATTTAAAAATTAAACGTCAGTAATTTAACTATGCTGCAATATGGAATTGATTTTTCTAAATTAAATCAAAAATGGGGATTCTGAAAGACTGCATTACATATTATTATTTAGTTAAATTGATGGGATCTCATTACATTTTAGAACGTGTGTGTGTTATATGCTTACGACCTCGATTGTTAATGTCGCATAGCCCAGATCATGCCCGTAGCTATTACAGTATTCTTAAGTAAAAACAGACTACATATAAAAGTATACAAGAAATGTATAACCATTGACAACGGCATGTTTAAATCACCGGAAGTTATGTAACAAGCATATAATTGGTTAAAGAGCAGCAACAAAGTAATTCAAAATTTATAGAAAACTTTGCAAGAATCTCTCATGGTAAGACTCTAAACAATTCAAATAGATCGCTATGTAAATGCTTAAGTGCATGTGTATATAGATGCATGTGTACCAATCTTTTTCGAACATGAAAATTAGAAAACATTTTTTGTTAAAAAATCATAAACCTCTCGAAGAACTAAATCGAATTTTAAGTATATTATTTTTATATACAACTACTTAATTATTTGCTGAAAACGTCTACGTCCCCAACGTAACAGTGTATATATAGGTGATGCTCTGCTTCATTAACTAATTAGTATTTTTTTCTAGCTATTTTATAGTAAATTTGACAAAACGCTTAATTTGGTGCTAGATCGTTATTTTATAATCATATTTGTTAACTCGTTTAGATAGTGTAAGTATATAGTAAGACTATAGCAACGCCTCATGGACCATTTCATATTATTAAGCAAATACTTAATTTTTTAAAATGTTGCATTTGTATTACAAAATAGTATATAAACAAATCAAGTCTCGCAACTGTTTGCATAGTCTGTACGATACAAAACACTATATACACTACCATGACCCATTGCTGACAGACACCCACACAACTATCGATAGGAAAAGCCTGTTTTGGCACACGTTGATAGATGTTGTCAGAGTTATTCATCCTTTCACAAAACACCCTCATCCCATCTTAAATTAGCTCTGAGTCATCAATCTTAAAAACTAGAACGGAATTCAGAGCATGCCCTTCTTTGTCAAGCAAGAGCTAAGGATTATGAGGAAGGATTTAAGTGATTCAGGGAGATGCAAATAGTGAAACCTCATGCTTAAACAAAGCTCCTGTCCGAAAGTTTCTTTGAAAAAATATGTATGCTTTGTGAATTTTTCCTGTTTGGTGTAAATACCTTGCGCATTGGGGGAAATAAATATATAAATATATACCTTACTTGTTTTCCTCTAAATTTATAAAATATACTTCGTTGTAAATTATTTGTGGTCAATCGATTATTATTAAAATAATACATCGTTTACTTAGTAAATATTAATGTTTTGCAATATATTAGGTGTTTATTGTGTAATCATAATTGATAATTCAATTAAAGCTTAATGGTAAATAACATTTTGCGGAAATGGAATAAATTTAACTTCATTCTATGAACGAGTATGTACTTTTTTTATCATTTCACAAAGTTTTGTTTTTCAATGAAAATTATTAATTTAAATATAAGCACTAAATAACATTATTCTATCTACATAACATTAAAGCCTTTTGCATTAAACAATGCATGTTCATTATAGTTACCCTCATGCTTTTAAAGCGTGGGGATATTGTGGTTATCTCCGCCGTCTGTCCGTCCGTCCGTCCTGGCCACTATCTCCTCCTACACTATTAGCACTAGAACCTTGAAACTTATACACATGGTAGCTATGAGCTTATGTGCGACGATGCACTATTTGGAATTTTGATCTGACCCCTGGGTCATAGTTATGGGGGTTGGGGTGGGGCCGGGTAAGACATTTTCACTTATTTTACTAACAACATGCGGCGTAACTTTTGACCCAGGGGTCAGATCAAAATTCCTAATAGTGCACCGTCGCACAAATGCCCATAGCTACCATGTGTGTAAGTTTCAAGGTTCTAGTGTTAATAGTGTAGAAGGAGATAGTGGACAATGGGGGTTGGTGTGGGGCCGGGTCAGAGATTTTCTCTCATTTTTTTTAGGTTATTTTACATTTACTTCTTCATTTCTACACCGATTTACTTCAAATTGATACTGAAACCTCTTATGACAATACGGTCAATCTCAACTATGCATGGCCCCATTACCAACCCTGGGGCGCCCCGCGCACATAGACCACGCCCACCCATACTTTTGTTTTAACATAACTTCTTCATTTATTCACCAATTGACTTCAAATTAATACTGAACATCTCTGACAACACGGTCTATCTCGACCATCCATGTCTACATAACCCACTCCAGGGCCCCGCCTACATAGGCCACACCCACTCAAAACTGCCTTTTACTATAACTTCTTCATTTCTACACCGATTTACTTCTAATTGATACTGAACTTCTCTTATGACAATACGTGCGGCGTGGAGATACGCGTCGGCATCTGCCGCGCCATTTCTAGTTGAAGATAGTACGACCGTTGATAAAGGCCTATTAAAGGGACCTGTTCACTGATTTCACATAATAATGGATACTTTTTCTAATGTGTGACACTTCTGCCGTCACAACAAAAAGGTTTTGACTATTGTATACAAAACATATAATACCAAATTCTGTAATAAATATACTTTAAAACGGTTCTGTTCATGAGTAATCATCAGTTGACATTGAGAAATAATTATCAAGAGTTTGGTTTAATGTTGGATGTATATGTTGTTTTGGTAACAATTGCTGACGATACGTACATCTTTTACATGCAGTAAAATTTTCTGCCATACAATTACAAACCGGAATGGCCGAATGGTCAATGCGTTAACATTTTGATTATCATTACAATGGCTCGATTCCCAATAGGAAAGAACAACTTTTTGTTTTTGTTTGTCTTATTATTTTCTCATTATTATACTGACACATCGGCAGTTGAGTTCATATTTTAAAAAACGTTACGATGGCAAACTGCTAAATATTTAAAAAATAATATGTGAACAGGACTATGTTATGTCGTATTTTAATCCTGCCAATACATATGGACATGTATAAGCGAAGCCATTCTTTCTTAACCTCCCACGTAAGTAGTTTACCGGTTGGTCATGTATATTAATTTTCAGCGCTTAGAAAGCAAAACATTGATTTCACTTATGTGAAATAATAATTTGCACCATATAGAACTGATTTGGGTAAATCACACAATTACTATCGATTTTTTATTATGGAAATCGACATAAGAGATCTACTTGAGATATAGGTAAATGATAAAAGAAATAAATTGCCTTTTGAAGCGTATCCTATATTAAACTACGTGACAATGGTTTAAAGTCAACCTTACCAGTGATGTCAATAAATGAAAAAAGGCCGACGATATGTGAATACCCTCATCTTTATCCAAACTTCAGTTGCCAGATTACATGAAGCAGACTCGTATATGTAGTGTTTAAAAAAAGGCGGTCAACGGATGAGTTGGTGAAGCTTTATTTTCTAGCCATGGTCTACGCAGTATCGATTTGACTTGACAGTTAAGACACACGCTGATAAATAATGTCAAATGTCTTCATCCTTTTCGCAACACACATTCATTTCATTTGCAATAAATGCCGATTAATTGAGGAGAGAACCACCGCACATCCATTATATTAACGTTGAATCCCCAAGGACGAATTATGATGCAAATTTATATGACAACACTTTATCAATTGGATTTCTTACGAATAATTTAAGTGGTTTTATAAGCGGTTTTCTGAACAGTATTTTAAAAATAATAAGTAAACACTGTTAAAGTAATCAGTACTTATGATAAATACCTTTAATCTGATCTTAAATGATAGGTATACGAAACATTATAATGCTATCGGAGTTTTATATTGTAGCTATACCTTATATCTGAAACCATGCACTTATGTCGTGTAATTAACCGTCTTAAGTAAACATTATGTACATTGTGACATTTGCTTTCAGTAAAATACATTTGCCTAAATTGTAGAATAAAACATAACGCTGGTAACCCAAAAAACAACAACTACATGTAGCAACAGCACTGCTACGGAAGGAGTTTTGTTTCAAACATATGATATTCAATTAAATGGTACTTTTTATTATATCGAAGATTTAATGGAATACTGTTTCACTAATGATTATGTGTTGCATATCCCGCTACATTTACACAGTTTATACACGGTTTATGAATAATAATGCATGACAAACACCGCTACATTTACTGTTGGTAATACATTTGTAATACATTTGGCCACACATTTGGGTGAATTTCATGCAAATGTATCTCAACCCAGCGGTCATAAGACCTATAAAGAGGTAGTCAACAACCACATGATGTATGTAAAAAGAAGAGCACACTTATGAAGCATTTATTTTCTCCTTAAAGAGAATACATGTTAAATGACAATGACCAGTATATGGAATACAATCAAAGACACTTATAATATCACACATGAACTTTTAAAACTTACCCTTCCTGTCAAAGCATTAATTCCGTGCCATTATACTATTACAAAACGTGTGTGTGACGTAGTTTTATTATATAAGTCAATAACAACTCGTCAACGCAGTGCCTTTTACATTTCTAAACCGACCCCATATTCCATCGCAAATTAGATAAGAGCTCACAAAAGACAAAACCGAATGAGGTTCTCTCATATGGAACCTACCAAAGACTGTGAAGAAAGTATTCCCTGATTGTCAGTTTCTATGAAACTGGTAAATTATTAACACTCGCCCGTTTAAAACAGCGCGAGTATGGCTTTTATTTACCGTTTTTCCCAAGAGACCATTAGGAAATTGAATTTCCTGAAACAATGCAACACATGGGCAATGGATTGCTATCAACGATAGTAAAAACGCCAACCTAGCAATGAACATCCAAATGAAAGCAAAAGCTGAACTAGATCATTACTGAAATAGAAGCGCGAAGTTCGATCGGGATAATGAAATAACCTGATTGAAATGTTCTCCGAATATTACATTGTAAACAGTTATTTCAACAGCAGCATAGCAGTATGCTTTGTTAACGAAGCACTTTGTATGCAACATTGTAGGCAAATAACTCTATGAAAACGGGCATAATTAAATCATCATATCTTGGTAAGTACCAACTTAACACAAAATAATGCACCTGCAACAAATGTCAAATTATCAGCGTGTTCGTCACTTCCTTTACATAAAAAGTCGGTTTCTTGACAAATATACACGATGTTCTTATTACCATTGTATTAATATTTATAATTTCTGAAAGTTTGTACTTGTGTTGCATTTGAAATGTTCGACAATAAGAACGAGTCAATAGAAAATGTTTGAACACAATAGTAATCTAACCAATAATATGTGTATGGTGGCATTTAGTGCTAAGTACCAGACAATATATTTTCATGTTTTCAATTGCAATACTATCAGAGCAAATATTCAGAATAGCTGACTCAAAGTTAACAATAACTCTTGACAAATATGATATATCTTCATGTAGGATGACACTAAAACAATCTGAACATTAAATCAACGGGACCTATATTACGCACCCCTACAAAACCGATCCACGAAAATAAAGCGCGCTCGCATTCAAAACAACCCTCGGGGCATGTTTAACAACCCCAGTAAATGATCTACTTTGCCTCGAGCGCTGAATAACATACCATTGAAATGCTTTTAACAAAATATGGATATCCTCAAGGGACCCAAAACCCATTTCCAGTCTAGGATAAATGGATATAGCCTAATGCTTGTAGAGGTATCAGCATTCATAAAATTGATGCAGATATACTAGACAACGTAACAACCGGTTAATCTTTTCGGTATAAGTTAACGCTTTAAAAATGGTTTTGTTGTAAGCTAATGGTTGTCGTCAATTATTAAGTACTTGTACACAATTAAAATTTTAGTTGCAAAGTTCTTGATCGATTTTAAAACAATAAAGTTAGTCGGCAATATATGAACCGGTATAAATTTGATTTCTCCGATATAAAGAATTGAAGGAATGTAAACAATTTTGTTAAATAAATAGTAAAAAGGTATTGTAACGTTTTATTTCCAATAGAATTTAATCTTACACAGATTAGATTTCATTGAATTTTTTTACCGTTTTATTTAATCCAAACCGCACCAAGTGACAATATCGCATAGCCAGAGATACTCATCCTTTTACAATATATATATAATGAGACAGGTTCATTCCATTTGAAATAGGCTTTGAGTCTATCAATCTTAAATGTGATGTATATATAGAATATTATGTAACTGTTTCATACAGATAAATTAATTTAGCGAGTCTTACAAAACGTCAACCATGACACTTGGAGAGTGGATCCGGTTTTGTGCCGGGGAAAATATGCTTTCTTTGTTGGACACAAACCTTGTATTATATTTACCCTATTTATGTTTTCATTACGGAAGGAAACGAAATAAAAGGACTGAAAACAACATTAAAAAATCAACAACATCATGGGCGTTTTTGCTGTATTCAACAAGATTTAATACACTAACATTTACCAGATGGGGTGTTGTTTTCTCATCACTGCGGGTATGATGATGGAATAAAATGTGTTATATGCCTCAATCGTTTGAAAGTTATTTTAAGGTACAATTAAAAGCGTTTTGCTAAGTTTGTAAATGAATTATGTACATATAATACAGAACCTTGTTTGCTATAGATGTATGCCTTGTGTATGTCCCTAATACTAAATTTACTAAAATAGATTAAATGTACTTGCTTTAATACTTAAAATATCAAATGAATGTAAGTGATTTATGGAGTAATCGATAGCAGTATCGCGTTAAATTCCTACATACACACATACGGCATTAAGCAGACCATGTTCAAAATAGTTGCAGATCCTTCTATCACTGTATGCAATAGTGCTTAACCTGATCAGAGTCGCCTATAGCCTTGCGTGATTGGCGGCATCTCTTGCAAGCATCCCACATGCATATAACACCGAATTCAGTACAAAAAAGGTTAATTGATTTGAACCTTTTATTAAGCACAGCATTATTGTCGCTCACGTGAAAAAATTGTTTGTACATGAAACCACTTATAGTTACAGTACCCAATATATATTGATTTTGCTATTGGAAATTGAAAATCATGATCTAATATTCACTCGAATCGGATACAGTAAGAATAGATTATTTTAAAACGCATAACGAAGATCATTTGAACGAATAGAAGTTCAATATTAATAGAGAAACGTTTAGGATAAACGTTTTGCATTTTGATAACAAAAGTAGTTTAAAAACAAACTGTGATAGTTTATAATTAAAGTGCACTATATGGCGTACAATGCATATATTAGTTCCGTTGACATTGGTCCAGTCAGACATTTATTTGACGTGACTGTTTAGGCACAAGCAGATGCATAATATCAACGATATATATTCAGTGGCCACAAATATTCATTCCATAATAAATAAAGCACATGGGAACAGATCCAATGTGCATGCATGATCTTTGAAAACCCAATGGAGCGGTACGATGCACATCAAAACGATGACATTACTCGATATATAAAATTTAAATTGAATGATTTTAATGATATTTTTTTTAATTAAATATTTTTAAAAGATTTAAAATTGAATATAAGGTTGTTTTAATTTAACGAATGGTTTGATTATAATAATAGTTTTATTAAGTCAAATCTAAACATGTCATTCAAAACAAATGATAACGTTTGTATAGTGGATTCGACTTGTGTCTAAGGTTATTGTCTTGTTTCGTGTAAATAAAAGTCCTGATACATCAGTGGGAAACAAAAAGTAGAATCAGTAATCGTTTTTTAACGTCACATGCATTTAAGGAACTGCCCAAACATTTTTATCAAGCATCTCTACGTGAGCAATACAAATAGTGACAACCTGGTTCTTTAAAATGGAATTCTAGCCATATCTCGAACAATAATGAAACTTGAAAAATCACGGAAAACTCTTTTGGACAATATCTCGACTCTTCAAACAACGGTACGCGACAACTCTAAGTGCATCGAACAGTAAAAGGGTGCTAAAACCTCCATTAAAGCAAGGCAAAAGTTAAAAATCAATCCGCCCATGGATTCAGCGCAATAAATACCTGCGTCGCTTCCGACACGAAACAAACCGCAGCAGACCTAACAGTGTGGATTACATCGGGAAAGGTGGCGTCGCCATCATGTGGCACAAAAACCTTGACAACCTGGTTGAAATCGTAGACATATACAGCGACATAGTTGCAGCCACATGCATATGCTGCGGCTCTACTTCGATTCTTCTACTACTTACACGTTTACCTGCCGTTAGTTAATCACGACATCAGCAGTTTCAAAAGCACAGTGGACCAACTGTGGGCATATTAACACTGAAACTTGTAACATCCTAATTATGGGCGACTTTAACGTTAGATTCCCAAGTGTAATGCACAGGTCTTCCATGTACGTTCTACCCTTACAATGAGGCCAACCCCTCGAATAGACCATGTACGCTAATGTTATGTTTATGTTTGTACAGATTATGATAGCGAAGACAACAGTTATCGTTCGTGAAATAATTCGAGCAAATGTAGTATTGTATTACCCTATTGCAGTCTGTTTAGACTATTATTTANACTTTAACGTTAGATTTCCCAGATCAGACATGAGTACTCATCTCCGATCCCGCGATATGTAAGTTACAGAACTTGCTTAAGCACCAAATTCATATGTTGCTACGGACACAGTGTCATGCATAGGTCCTCCATGTACGTTATACCCTTACAATGACGCCAACCCCTCGCATAGACTATGTACGCTTATGTTATGTTTATGTTTGTACAGCTTATTATAGCGAAGACAACAATTATCGTTAGTGGAATAATACGAGCAAATGAAGTATTGTATTACCCTATTTCAGTCTGATTTGAATAATATTTCTGGCAATATTAAAAAAATAATAAGCAAACGGTTATGGGATCATAGAGAAAAAGAGCATACGAAGAGAGTCAAACGGAAATACATGAAACCCAGACATGCAAACAAAAATCAATAGTGAGATTGGGCTTGTACGTATGTCTGTTTTATTTCAAACATACAGGGCATCGCTTGATATCCCGTGTGAAAAACGTGCAACAACACGTTACGAATGAGAGTAAGTATGCATATAAAATATAACGCACGTTTAATGTAGTATGAATATTTGTTATATTTTCAATTGTTATCACTACCAGGTGTGGATTAGAGCATAAAATACAGTTTGACTTTCAGACTTGTTTAGAAACTGTTAAGTCAATCAAGTTATGATATTATNTACAAAATATAACGCACGTTTAATGTAGTATTAATATGTTTTATCTGTTCACTTGTTATCACTACCAATCGTAGATTAGAGCATAAAATATAGTTTGACTATCAGACTTGTTTAGAAACTGTTAAATCAATCAAGTAATATTATTATGCCACATAAACGTCTACATGATAAGTACAAATAGAACTGCATTATTTTACTGGGCACGTATCAACATTAATCATTCGCTATATGAAAGTTAACCAACATGAACCAAGATACCACAATATAAGGAAATCACTCCATCAGAGCAGTAAGAAAAGAATAAATAAAACACGACAATAAAGTTTAATGTTTTTTTTTCATTGTACATTTATCTAGTACTCATTAACAAGAATGTAAGAGGCTATAATGATTCCCGTGATTTCAAATTGCATCATTAATCGCAATTAGCTTTATCCCAATATTAACTCGTTAAAAGCATATACGTCACATAGTAGTTTTCACGTCTGCTTTAATTTTAGAAGTGATTTATACTTGTACATAAAATAAACTGCCACACTGTATATATACAAGAAAACTCTATGTGTTTTTGTTTGCAAATTTATCAATGATAGTTTGTTTTTTTTTTAATCCATAAAACGTTGCATATAAACCCATTGGGAATTATGTTAAATCGCGTTTGTAAATGGGCAACGTACATTGTCATTTTAAAGGACACACTTGTAACTAATTTATTCAAAGAAAAATATAACGCTGATTAAATTCAACAAACTCCTTTTTAATAAAAGTTGCAGTGGTATATTACACAAATCCAGCACTAGCTTAGCATACACATATATAATCTTCGCAAAGACATCAGTCGCAGAAATTGTTTTATCTGAGCTCAAAAAACACATCTATTTATTTCTAGTTCAGTGCTTACTAGCCGCCAAGCTTGCACACGAACCATATAACTGATAATCAAATGTCATTACGAGAAAAAAGAGCCTGCTGACAAATAATAATTTTATTTGAAGCAAAAATCATTTATTCTGAATGCGAATTATGCAGGTCTGTTGGTTGCTTTGTCGCAGAATAAATTTGGGTGAAATTGGTGACACATGGTCATTCGCAAAATACCGGTGGATATCAAGTAACGATGCCTCATTTCAACAACGATTCTGTCATACAAACATAATAACGAATGCATCCAAGAACCTTATGAAAATCGGCGCAACAAAATTAAGTCCATCAACAAAAAAGTAATTAATAAGTGGGTTTGCTGTGCTGATGGTGAAGTTAACAAAACAAGACGATAATGTTGGTAAGATTGTATTGAATTTAATCTCCTTAAAGCCGTTGCCACACTTTTGACGCCAGATGTGGTCCGGTAACATAGATTGAACGAGATACAAAATGCTTGATTTTATATTTTTGTGACACAATTTATTCCATTTAATTTCCCGCAACGATATATATTCATACGGCACACGAACACTAACATAGTACATGAAAATGTATTGAATATATATTGTCCCACAAACAAGCGCATTGTGTATCTTGTTAAATCTATGTTACCAGACCACATCTATAGTTGAAATTGCGGCTATTGCTATAAGGAACACTGATTTATGGGTTAACTTTTTTTTTTAAGAAAAAGTTTTCGAATTATTTGTTGATTTTTAGTGTTAATATGGCTTTAAAGGTCCTATAAAGGTGACGATCCGTAATAATATACCGATTTTTAAATATTTTTTTCATATTTTATTTAAAAATGTTATCAAAAAACAATATATATATGCTATTGGGCATTACCATAAAAAAATGAGCAGTACAACTTGTTTTGAGCTCAAAATACAGTGTCCTCCAAGTCAATTGTGTTTACAAACAATCAGTTTATTTACATCGCTGTTTACTCGGTAAAGTGAACGTGAAAGTGATTCAGGTCACCAAAAATATATCGTTGATTTTCAACGTTTTCCGGTATCATTCACAAAGTAGGTCTCTTCTAAATGGTTAAAACGTTTGTAGTGATCTTATAAGTTACTTTCTGCTGGTAAAAAGTTGTTTTAAATAGAATTAAAATAGAATTTTTTTCTGTCGGCTATTTTTAGCATACGTCACCGCTTTGAGACTACACACCACGATAGATGCAAAGTTGTAAACATTTCTGCCATGAAACAGGTATATCTTCCGTATTTCTTGACAACGTTGCACCTAAGCTGTGTTATCAGCATTTTTTATGCAAGAGTAACTGAAATCCGGTAAAAATTAGACCAGTTTATATGCATAAGAATTGGATTTGTCACCTGTATAGGGCCTTTAAATACAATTTATTTTTGTAAGTTCATTACTTTTTAATGATGTTTCTCTCCTACAGTAGTTAATCAGCCGGCAATTACAATCAATAACATGTGAAATAAACTGACTGGAAAATGTGTTTTTTAAGAAATTCTGTCTGGAAGGATTAAACTTTAATTATGGGGTGCACTAAATGATGGCAGATTAGTATTACATCCACACATTGTCAAATATTAATGTACTACTTTATCGTAATTGAAATTCTGCGTTAGTGATTGTTATTATGGGCATTATGGGTATTAACTGTACTTAAATGATTATTCGACATTTATAATTGTGTGTGACCTTTACCGTTGACCAATTGATCTCAAACTAGATAGGCTTCTTCGTCTTCTCTCAAGTAACCATCATACCAATTAAATGGTTTAATGTTGAAGCTTTCTTTAAATATAGTATGGAAAATCAGAGATACAACCGACCGACTTTCCTTCGTCATGACAGATGCGATGTAATGAACACAAGCTTCTTCGAAGGTAGGAAAAAGCAAATAATCCCCGTCGTTTCGTTAATTTAGAATGCACCAATTTCTGTGTTCTCGTGAGAGTCATTTGTGGTAAATTATTTTAAATAAAAAATGAACTGAAATGAATGACAAAGTATTTGTCCAGACAACTGGTTTAATGGTAATATTTGACATATGACCTTGACATTTGATTTAATGAGATGGTTTATACACTTGACAGGCCGTCTCCAATTGGTGGCTATTTTTGTAATTTATTTTTAAAGTTTTGTTTTACTATTTTATTAAGAATGACACAGTTTTGTCCGAGACAATCTGTTTTATGACTGTAGTTGACCTTTAACTTATACGTGTGACCTTTACCTTAGGGTTAGAGAGACGGGAGTAACACTCGACACGGTGTGTTTCACTTTTGTTGGTTAGTTTAACATCCATGAATATAGGCAAAGGTATGGCTGAGAAAGAAATGTCTACGCTGTTTCATTGCCAAGTTTGACATTAAACTTCAAATTATAAATTGACGTTTAAAGTAGGGAGACGGGAGTTTTCACGCGACCCAAAGTCTAATACTGTTTAACATTTGTTACAAATTATGTTAATATTAATCGATATCTTGCAATTTTATGACTGAGACAGATTTTAAGTTGACCAAAGTTTACCTTTTGCCTCTAATAATGACCTTCACTTTTGAAGTAGGGAGACGGATGGTAACGTGTCTTATGATGGTTAACATGTGTGCCAAATTTATCTTAAATCCATAAATATGTGGGCACATTATGATGAGACAGGTTTATCGGAACGGACATGCGTTCAGAGGGACAGAGCAACGTACAGACGCAAGGTAGATCTACATAATGTTTATAACGTGTTCCAATTGTTTTGAACATGAACAGTATAAAATGCCATTTGTACCGAAAACAAACATTGGTCTTTGAAATAAAGACGTTTCTTAAGAACTTAAATTTCGGATATTCGTATTGAATTCAAATGTATATTTCGGGTATAAAAGCAGTGCTCAAAAGACCATTACAAAGTAAGAAGCATTTAATCATCAAAACATCTCATGGGACATATACTTGAAATAAATATATACATATACATGTATTCATAATATTTACAGAAGATTACTTATTTTGATCTCGCACTGAGCATTCTCATCGACTGGTCCGATACAAAATTCTTAAAGCATTTGAGTCACCAAAAAGCCGTTTCGCACAATATAATAATCTGTTGGGATTTTGGCGCGTCGTCGCACGACGTCGCCGCAAACGTTCCCGTTTTATTTGACGTCATATTTATATACTTGTTATTGTACGTTACTATTTTGAAAGTCAGATAAAGGTACGAACCTACACAACGCGTAGTTATCTATTACGATCGCACATTTTGGTGTCGTGATTACAACAAGAGGCCCATGAGGGCCTGAATCGCTCTACTGGCTGGAATGTCAATGGAATGGAAAGTCAACATGCAAGGGAATACTGAAAACACAAATCCTTTCATCCTTGCCAAATGAATTATCAGATGGCTTATATTTTATTTAATTTTAAATTAATAATTGCAACCAATTAAACAACCTACTTAAACGCCTCGGACCAATACAAATTCAAGGGGAGATAATTCTGGACTTTTTACTCTGATGTTACCCATTTTCAATAGGGTGCGAGTCCTCATTAATATAAAGACACTGAACAAGTTTGAAAAGAATCAGATGAAAACTGTGGAGTTTATCGCGTAAACAAGAAAAAGTCTTACGCACGCACCGACGCACGCACGGACGGACGGTCTAATGTAACCCATTTTCAATAGGGTTCGAGTCCTCATTAATATAAAGACACTGAACAAGTTTGAAAAGAATCGGATGAAAACTGTGGAGTTTATCGCGTAAACAAGAAAAAGTCTAACGCACG